>JAUIMX010001000.1:0-10403 GCA_033557805.1 Phaenonotum sp. SLE1380
CAGCTGATCGTTGAACCTGAGCAGAGTTGCCAAGTTACTGAGCGGAACCGCAACTGTTGTATCTGGTGAACGCGCCCTATGCATTAGCATTCAGTAGGGGAATTACTCAATGGTATAAGTTGAAAAGGGGCAAAAATCTAACTTTAACTGTCCATCATCTGGACTATTATTTTGAAAAAATGTCATTAATAATAGATCTTAAGAGGTTAATTGCGACTATCTATGCCTTTTGAACATTTATATATAGTTAATTTTCAATAAAATGCCAAGAAACAAAAATCGATGGCTTAGTATGAAAACCTCGTATCTCAATTTTTTTCGAAAATGACATTTTGGTGGTTTCTGTTTTAAAACCTCGTATCCCATGATTTACAGCTGTTAAAAAAATTCCAAATACCCCAGGTTGCCGTCTACAGTTGAAAAAAGAAATCACGTTTTTTTGCTCTCAGGTTAGAGTATGCAGAAATTCAGTTTTTTATCTCTCCTGTAAAAATGTCATTTAATGACATACAAGGTTTTCATACTAAGCCATCGAAATGTGGAAAACTTCCAAATGAAAATCTAGCCAATTCTATATTTTCTTTTATATCTTGTCATTAAATCCAGACATCCAAATTCTGCGAAATTTTTGCCTTAATCAGTTTAAAGTACGAATTTGAATTCCGTTTTGGCCCCAAATTATACAAAGTGTTTTTTTGACTCAACGTTAGTGTTTCCTTCAGCAGTCCGAGATACGCTAATCTGATGACTAGCGTCGATTTATAGTTATGTTTGTGAATGCGCTAGTGAAGCGCTGGTGGACTCCTTGACGATATGTGATGCTTTCACTTTGCTTTGTAGTGAATCGTAAATGGGGAATTCGCAACAAAGTATGAATTTGAGGAATTTTGGCACTTCTATGTATATTCCTGGTGGGATTGGTATCAGTGGGGATGTGGAAGACTTGTAATATCTATATTCGGAATTGCTGAAAGGAAAAAAATTAATAAAATAACAATTGAAAGAAACAATACCAGTAACAACTTACTCTCCAAACTTATCGTCGGAAGATCGTTCAAGTAAAGGAATTCCTGATAAAAATAATATTATTAACGTTGTAAAAATAGGAGAAAGGATAGCTATCCATTCGACTCCCTCAAGAACGTTTATGGAAATTATGAAAATTCCCCACCAAAGCAATATTTCTCCAAAATAGTTTGGATGTCTTGATAATCTCCAAAGACCTACAATTTATTGATTAATTAAGTGTTGTAAAGTCGGAATTTCGAAAAAATTACCATCATTGCACCATTTTCCTTGATTGATAGGATCTTGCCTGAATGAAAATTTTTGCAAATCGGCATACGTCTCAGCAAGAAGACCAGCAATGAACATACATGTCCCTGTCGAATCTAAAGGAGTCATTGTTTTTGGTGCAGGTGGAATTGAATTTTTCGGAGAATTCACTATAATGACTGGTAGACTAACGACATAAACCCATATAGCCTGAAATATGGTATTGATTGTATTGATGTTTATACTTTGTTAAAGGTGATAGTATGTTACTAGTACATTGGCTTAAACACCAAGTACTACCCATGAGGTATACAAAATTTTAGAATATTCACAGAGCTGGGATGCGCTGTGAGTCTTCTCAAGTTCATCAGGATATCAACTTTAATGATACAACCAGCGAGGTCTAGTTCAAACCCCGGCAGAGTACAGGACTTTTCCCAGACGAGAGAAGTGTCCTGTCTCTGCAGGAATAGAACCATAGGGTGGGATAGGATAGGCATATATGGCCTGTGAATGCGAGCATTATATAAAAAAAATTGGTATATTCATGGCAATATAGGAGGTGAATTTGATAATATTTTTCAGATTTTCAATTTCGATATGTTTTTATAATAAATATGCTATAACCACCAAGCCTGGTAGCGCTATAACATTCTTATTATCATGATAATTTTTCATGCCCTTGAGCGTAAAGTATGTATTTCTCCAAGCAATTTAGGTACAATAAATTACACAAGACAAAATTGCTATCGGTAATCAGTAATTTTACAAAAACAACTCACTTGAAAAGTCCAAAATATTGCAAATCTGATAACATTGCTTCTTTTATCGTCAAATCTCTTATCTCTACCAATCTTCAATATTCTATACAGCAGGTATCCTGATAATCTTGCACCCCATAAACAAACGAATACAGTCACCATAAGTTGTCGACTGTCATAACTTTTCTGGAAACGAAAGAATTTTACATTCACTTTAGTAACTCCTTCCCATCTAGCACAAGAAAACGTATTCTATGACGCAAGCACTAACCTTTCCTCCTTGTCCCAGAAAGAAAGTCATAAGCGCCAATATAATGAAGTTGATACCTCCGGCAAAGTCCGTAACTTTATCCATCTGGAATGTCGCAGCTATAGTGAAGAAAATTAACTGCATGGTAACAGTAACTATTGCACTAATTGCAAAATTATTTTCATCCAATATTTGCACCACCATTTTGCGTTTTTCTATTGTCCTGTAATCAAATCAGCCATATTTTATTCTTGAAAACCTTCAAACTCTTGATCCAAAAAATAACGCAATAACGATCATACTTCTATTTACTTACAAACTTTATAACGTCCCTAAAAGGCGCGAAACTGCATGAAAAGCCTACCCCAAAATCTTCGGTTTTTCATATCTTTGCCAAATAAACACGTTGATCCTTTATTCCTTGCCTTATATTCAATTTTAAGGTGAAAATATTGAACCAAATGAAATTAAAAAAGGGTCAGACGAGATCTCAAGGTTACGCAGCATCCCGATCGATATACAGCCCCCACATCTCGGTATTTAACAAAATCAAAACATAGCACATGTTTAACACACAAGCATTCGATTAATTGCAAGTCCCAACGGAAAAAATGATCCTTTGAGCGTCACTCTCGAAACCACACAAATGATCCTAGATTTATGCCTTCAAATCACGCTATATTCGCCGTAATCCCAAAAATAGGTTCAATTGATTGAATTTTTACACGAATAAACCAAAGTATCAAAATTAAAGATTGATATAGGTCAAAAATGCCGCAGTAGGCTGGAAGACTTGCAAACAAATGGGAGATAAACGATGCTCGATTGTTTTAAACCGCCATATTAATTTGTTGAGATAACGTCAAATATTGGATAACAAAACACTTGAAATGCAAAACGCACTAAAATTGAACTTACAAAACATTATTATTACTTGAAAATGGAAGCACGGGGTTATATGACACGCCGCTCGGCGTCACGACGATACCTACACTAAAATAATCGGGCGGCGTTGGCTAAATTCGTAAAGGTAAATAATTGTATGAAAGCGTAAAATTTTTATCGGAATTCTAATAGAAAATTCATCCAAAATTATGTATAAATAAATTAGGTAACGCAAATATATGAACACCAATGTTTTATTTTGTTCTCAAGCGAAGCAAATTTGCAAGTTTTGAGAAACATTGTTTTTACAATAGGAAATTGCAATATTTACTGAAAAATTTCGCAAGTGTCATATAAATTCGTAGTTTTAAATTGATTCATTCGCGCGCAATGCTTTTGTGGCCACTTTCATTTGTTTGCATATTAATATGGGTTACCTAACCTAAAACTTCTAATTGTTAAGACATTTGCGACTTGATAATTGTTGTATTAAACCAATAGCGGAAATGATATGTAATAGTATGGGAAAATTCACGTAAATTTCGGTCGTTACTCACGGTAAAATGGCTTTAAATTTACTGGTTCTTTGTACAAAAGGTTATACGCGTCGTATTTTGTGTAGTAGTGTTCATACTCAAAGGTTTGTATTCTTTTATTGTCTTCAATTTGACGACGAAGATGGCAAAAAGAATTTTATTTTAGATTCTTGAATACGAACATTAAACAGTATGGGCAGTCGTATAAGAAAAATGATGAGCAACAAAAGAGGAAAGCCGTAAAAGTTTATCTTCTGAGTAGATTCATAAGTTACATTAAAAATTACGATGTCCACCTTAAAGAGAAATTTCCAAAGGCCATGCAAGTCTACCAAGTCTTCTTGGAAGGTGTTAGAGTGTTTTATGAAGATTTGAAGAGCTTCATGAAAATAATGCGTATCGTTTACGCTTCTCCTCCAAAATCACCCCTGGAAAGGTTGACGCGACGAGAATTGGAACTTTATCAACGGTTACCGAAGGAAATATTCAAAGTTGCTCCCACTTTAATTCTGTCGACACTGCCGTTTTCTCTTTATCTAATTTTACCTTTAGTATATTATTATCCAAGACAACTCTTGACATCACATTTTTGGACATTGCAACAAAAGTCAGAATTCAGAGTGATTTTACTGAAAGAAAGACTAATTCACAATAGGCCTGTTTTCCGACATTTGCAGAGCCAATTAAAATGTCTTGAAGGACACCCATTTCATTATGAATGGGAGATTATCTTGGGACAACTTGGGAGTGGAGTTCAACCCACTGCTGAACAAATTTTAGAATGCCAACCGATTTTTACGAGACTCCCTTTTAGACTTAATTATCTGAGTGGGAATCACATTGTTAGTATTTTGTGTTATGATATGTGAAAAGTAATGACAGTTGAATGATACATTGAAAGTTATCTAACGGTCGATATTACAACCCACAGCTAGCTGTCAGCCAATGTCAGTTTTAGAAATTGCGACCTTCTGCTACAGGTTAGCTGTGAGCCAACTTTGGCAGGAACTAAACTTCCTGCTAAAGAAGTTCGGCTGACAGCCAAATTCTAGAACCAATCAGAACCATAGTATTTCTACCATGATCAGAACAGATTCTTTATAACTGGACTACTTCTCAATAATTAGATGATTCCAATAAAATATCTTGAAAGAAACTATCATTTATTCACAAATCGCTAGAACACCACGGGGCTTGATTGGCCCAAGAAGTTTATTTTTCTACTGTGTTGCTGGAAAATATTTTATGTAAATCACTTGTGTTGAGAAAAATCACTTTCTGTTGTTTGTTGCCTATGGGATCACCACATAACAAACTATAATATAGGTGAATAAATCAAAAAACAGGGAAAACGTTTAGATTAAGATTATTCTTAACTTGCAAAAGCATGATGTAATAATAGTAAATAGAACAAATTTGACGTTTCATCGTCTTGTTTTTTTTTTTTTTTTTTCGGCGAGGTGAAAATTACCAAAAACTGTTTCTCTATTAGGTTGATAGTTTCAGTCAGCTGACAGACAGTTGCTATGTGTTCGTAATTTTGATGCGTCAACTAGCTGACAGCTAGCTGGCTGCTGCCTGCCTGCTAGCTGGCAGTATGATTTTTCAGTGGGTCGTAATATTTACCCTAAATACACTAGACCAGTGGTTTCCATACTCTTTTGGCCCACGGACCCTTTTTAATAGTTGAAACTTGCTCACAGACCCCTTTCACAGTCAAAACTTTCCCACAGACCCTGGGTGAAAAACTACATATTATAACTTTTGTTTCAAAACGCAAAAAAAATCACTTAGTTGAACCTGATGGGATGTTATAAATGTATTTATGTCCAGCTTAATATTTGTAAGTAGCATCTGCAAATCTTCATGAGTATTAATTTCTAGTTGGTTTCTTTTTTTTTTGAGATGAGGCACATAACGGCACTGAATCCATGTTCCAGCAAATAGGAAAATGGAAAACCAATCAACAGCTTCTGTAGAATAGTCCATAATGTTGGTTATAGAAATTGTTCCCTGTTTAAACATTCAGCCCCTCATTTGTGGATAATTCAATAAGTTGCTCCTGCATTTGTATGTATTCATCTACATTTGTGCTCTGAGTTTGACTACTTGCAAAAGGATTCAATACCTAGCCAGGAATATCCAAGTGAAGAATGTCTTCAAATCTTTGGTTAAGGTCAGAATGAAGCATCGTTAAGTATTGAGCAAACAGAACTTCGTATCTATTTTGCAATTTTAAAAGATTTGCAAACTGAGAACATTCTCTTCCCAAGTTGTTTTTGTATTTCAAAAGTATTGCAACAAAAGCAGATATTACACTTCTAGTTTTAAATTAAATTCATCGTGTCATCTTATCGTCTCAAATTTATCTCGTTACATCTGGCGAATAAATCAGTCATATAAGTGATGTCAATTTTTGAGATAATTAAATTGTGCTGCAAATCATTGTCCTTAGTCTCCAGGAATTCCAACACCAAATCAAAGAGCGAATAGAAGCGATCAAAACAGCCTTTCTAGATAACCAACGTTCTTCTGAGTTAAGTAGTAAACGATTATATCCGAGTCATCATCATTTTCCAAACAAAGTTGAGCAAATAATATCTCTCATTTAAGGCTTTGACTTTATTAATGTTGCTAATAAACAGTTTTTTTTTTAATTTCATATCAAACCTCACATGAACCTCCTGTTGTTCAGGGCCCCCCAAATCGATTTTAATTCTCTAAGAACTCCCTGAAAATTTTCAGGGACCCCTTGAGGTCCGTAGGGACCACTTTGGGAACCACTGCACTAGATAATATAACATTAATACAGTTTATTTTATTACCATATAACATTGGCTGCTATTTAAAAAAAAAAAAACACCCTTCTTAAAGTGTTTCTTACAAGCTAAAATCTAATAAGAATTAAACTCAATTACATTTAACAGTCATTATTTTTCACATATTGTAGACAAAACTGACTTAATATTTGAATTGATTATTTTTAGAAACACTTATCGAAAATGCATGATACATCTTTTTTTATGCGAAGGAACCGTTTGAGAGACAGAGCTATTATTTTGATAGCAATGGATAGAGCTATAATGCGAGAAGGGGGTGTCCATAATATGCCTTTAGACGCGTTGAAATATGCTTGCTATTTGAGGGGTGAGTTTCAGTTTCTAACATATTTAACCTCATTGTTGTTGCCGGAATTAGCTTTCGGAACCTAGGGGTCAACGGTTCGATCCCCGGCCCGGGCAATGTTTTTTCTGATTAGGAAAGAAAATGAAAAATGCCCCATTTTCTGGGAGCGATGTGAATTAACATTGCCATTGTCAGTGTGAATCTCAACTCTTCTGAATGTTTTTTTTTCATGGAAGCTAAAGTAGCTTTTGTTTACTAAACCAATCGTTTGTGTTCATTAGGTGTTTACGTGTGTCAGTTTTTGTTCTGCCGTTTTATTTCAAGATGCATCATAATGTTTATACACACACATGAATTAAGTTACAGGTATGCCTGTTTATGATGCTATTAGTTTTCTCGCTTTTGGATTAATGTTTTCAATGTTAATTATTTTTTGGAGTAACGACTTTTCAACTTTGTTTTCTTGTGAAAATTATTAATAGTTTTTAAATTCAAATTAGATTCTCAAAGTGTAGTTAATGTGCTACTGTTTTTATATTTATATTAAGATAGAATTATGTTTTATATTGTAGATCCTGAAGAAGGCAGAATATATTGCCGAACATTGATCAATTGTAGAAAAAATTTATCATTATAAGATTTCTGACTGAGTACCTGACCAAAAGTCTTTCTTTGCAACTTAGCTTTATCACAGTCGAGCTAATTTCAATTTCATTACTGTTCTGCATATGCATCTAAAGACACCCAACAGGTCTTTTATTTGTTCCTTCCAAAAATTCAAATGTTTGGAAAATCCGAATGGGGTCCGGTCCCAATTGATTCGAATTATTGACAATCTACTGTGATTACATTAGGTACTTACCACTTGCAAGTTTAACCTAACAATACATTTCTTCTTCGACTTGGAATTTTCGAAAGAGGACGTTTCAACATTTTATTTTCAACACTTGAAAACAAATTTTTGCTTTATTCCCAAATTTTTATTATTTTAAGTTGAAAACTTTTCTTGAATTTTGCTGCTAATAATAATTTACAGTTACAATTTTCTTTCTCTCAAATGCAATACAATATTTACAAGAATGGACAACTATTTAATTGGATTATGGTTTTTATAAATCAACATTGTATTATCAATGACTAATATACATTATATTATCATCAACTAATATAGTATGTAATCCTTTGTTATTCTATATGAATCTTATCCAATGTCAATGTTTTTAAATCGAATTATTTCAATCTTTAAATAAAATTTGATGCATTCGTGTAAATATTATATTGTTTTGTTTGACCTATATTATTATTTTATTCAATTTGGCAAGCTTTCGAACTCATGTTGTCCATCTTCATGGCCTAGAGTTTTGTCTGTTCCTAAAATTACATCACTAATTTGGGACATTAAAGACATGATGATTACAGATTACACGTGACGTATCGACATGCTTCCAACTTTTTCCAACATGAGTCCGAAAGCTTGCCAAATTGAACAAAATGTCTAACATTAAAATTTAACATCGTTCTTCTATAATTCCTGGATTAACTACCCGATATATTATTATTATACACAGTGTATCTCCAGATAGGCTGAAGCAGAGGGAAAACATTTTTATTTGAACTCAACACTAAAATGTTATTTTACGAATTTTTTGCTTGTCTCTAAACTACCATCTCTAAAACAAAAATCTCTCAACATCTCACAAAATTACCACAAATATACTTGAGCTAAAGCAAAACATTTCACTTTACTCATCATGATATCTTCAAACCTCCACATACTTTTCACCTACTACATGCAAATTCTTTATAAACATTGTGTGGATCCTATTTCTCATGGTAAAATTTTCGTCTTCTGTAATTTTTTGGTATAAAATTTCAAAATCACCCAAATTAATACAGCATAGACACTGATCAACATATCGCTATTAAAAGAAATCTAATATTGTTAAATACGACGAACGAGCTAACGAATTGATGAATCTGTAATGACCTACAATCTGTTGTAACTTTTAGCGAGTTTTAGCACAATTCCCCTAGATGTATTCGTGTCTCTTCGGATGAGACCGTCCGTAAGCCACCCATAAGAATTGTATTGCTCCGGGAGCCGAGTGTGTGCGGAGATATTCGAACAAGTGTTCGGCCCCATGTTCGGGAAAACACCAAACATAGTGCTAAAACTCGCTATTGAATAATTAAGGTACTCATTTTGTTGAAAAAATCAATTTTCTATGTAAGGTTTATCTTTTACCACAGGCAACGAAAAATTTTGAAGATATCAAGATGGGGTCTTGATATAAATAAATAAATAATAAGATATACAGGGCATTTTTCATTTTTTGCCATTTTCAATTATGTCTTATTCCTCCTTATTTCTGAATGTATTTGAATTCTGTAAAGGAAACCGTTTTAGTATATTTTGCATAGATTTTAATAATGGGACTAAATTTGTTTTTATAAAGGATGGTTTTCAAGTTATAACATAAACTTGTGTTTTTTTATGTATATTTTCTTCTTATGCCAACACCTTTAATGATTTCTTTATCAATTTGATTAATCAATCTTTAACTGTGCAGATCTTTTTCATAAGGATAATTTTTAATTTATTCCTACAGATTCTACTGCCATTATGACAGCAGCATCCTCTTTATCGTGTATCTTTTTTCTTCAACTCATCTAATATTTTTATGGGATGCAAAAGTTTTCATTGTGATTTTACTTTTGTGCAATGCTAAGTTAATTCTGCATAAATTTCCAGGTTTAAATCCATCAAACATGAAAACAGAAGACATGGTTGACTGGCTAAACAAATGGATGAAAGTTTCAGAGTCTGTAGACGAAGAAAGCTACTCACTAATCCTACACTGTCCTATCTTATTGGGCTACAACCAACCCAGCAACTGGAGTTTAATTTATCCTTACAGAGAATAACAATTACTGAACCTTGTACTTGATGTGACTTACGTTAATGTGATAAAGTAACTCTTGAAGAAAGGGTAACTGTACCAAAAACTTGAATGGTTGTTATTTAAATTATTTGTTATCACTAATAAACATACTTTAAATATTATATTTGCTTGTAAATATGCTTGAAAAAAAAAAAAACTAAATGAATTTAATTGTTGCAAGAAGGGGGCCAACTCCCAGAAAGTAAAATTGTTTTTTCTTTTAATTATATAATTTATTGTACATATCCTGTAAATAAATGTATTTGAAACATTTACATATTCTTTAAATTTTTTTCTTTCATCATTCAAATTGCTAATTCTATTAAGAATAGATAAGACATTTATCGGTAAAAATTTTGTTTGTATCTTGACCTTCAATAAGTCGCTTACTTCTTTCAAAATAGAATGTTTCTACAACCGGAATGGGTTACTTTCTATTTTTACTTTCTCGTATGTATACATAAAGAGAAAGTATAGTGATCATGCAAAAATTCGATTTTGATGAATCTTTACGTTTTGAGTGCCCCTGAATCCATTTTGACCATTTTCATCATGAAGTCTGTCTGTGTGTGTCTGTAAACACGATAACTTAAAAACGAGTAAAGCTTGAGCAATGAAATTTGGTATG
>JAUIMX010001001.1:0-10401 GCA_033557805.1 Phaenonotum sp. SLE1380
ACCTGTCAATTTGGGCTCGCTACGCATAACTCTTCCAAGTAATTATAAGGGTGGCAATTGACAAATTGCAATACGTACAGCTGCGTATATAGAACTTCTGAATCGAGTATCATAGTCGTAACCGTTCAAGTTTAGTGGGAATAAGCTTGTTAATTCTTACCCCGTTAGAACCAACCCCGCTCTCCCCTACCTTGATTTTTTCACCAGAAGTGATTTTTTAATAATAAATATTGTTCCTAAACTAAACATTTTTTGTATAGGAAATTTTTTGATATTTAATTCTCGAAAATGATAGATACTATTATAAAATATTTGCTGTCACTTTTTCATCTAAAAAAAATGTGCAAATGTTTTGACTTAAAATAGTGAAAATAGGTGTAAAGAAGCTAAACTACGCAAAAATAATTACGTTATGTAAAACATTTGAATGGTTAAGTAAAATTCGGAAAATTTTTTTTTCAAAATTATTTTTCGAAATTTTATATCTGAGCATAACTCTCAATTCTCAACAACTTATCTCAATAACATTTTTTGATTGCTTCAAAAACAAAGGTACTCTACTCATATGAGCATTTTGAAATTTTCAATTTTCCCGCCAAACTAGCAATTACTTCGAATGTTGCTATGGCTCTTTTTTGTTCCAAGTGGAGCAAAACTTTTTATTCAAATAAAGTTTTTCGATAAAGTCAATAATGAAAAAGTGTCCCATATTATGATGCGAATTTTTTGGGAAGCACTGTATGACTTATGAAAAAGTTTTCCCGAAATTGTAGTAGGAGCAAAGTTGACTGACTGAAAATTTCGAGCATTTTTTTTAATAACAAAATTTTTCTATCTTCAATTTGTGAATGAAAAAATTTACAAGAAAATATTTCATCGTCATTTTTTTGGTTTCATGCATTATTTTTTTTGGTACGGGAAATCCTTCTCAGTGCAGCATATGAAGCTGAGATATGACACCGTGTGTATAATGTAGGGAATTGGAAAAATTGTAAAAAAATTTTTGAAATAAAAAAAACAGCATCTAAAGAGCAAAATACGAATGTAAAATCTGTTAATTCCCATATTACTTATTACTTTTTGTCTTTGCCGCATACTTTCAAGTCATATTTACGATGTTTTTGATCAATAAACAAATATAGTAACAAATTTCAACCAAATTAGACAAGCACATTAGAAAATGTCAACTTTTGCATCAAACGATAAATACAGTTATGTCATCTAACAACCTAAGTTCAAATATAAGTAAATTCTCGTGTATACATCAGCAAGTCCATGAAAGAAGAAATATGGCGCTCTTAACACGCCTCTAATAAAGTATCTAATTAGCTTTAGTGTGTAAATTTTCGTCGAAAAAATTTAAAATTGTAATTAGCGGGCCACTCGTAAAATTAACGAAATACCGAGCGAGTCTTTATTACTTAATTAAATTAACCGAAAACCCTGGATTTGCACGTATCCATTTTCCTCGTTCGCCTTTTTTCCCTGTAGAAAATGAGCTGAAAAGTTTTCCGGTAAGAAAAAGCTTCAATTCTCAAAATGAAGATTTCGATGTGTTTCCATTGCCAACTTGACTGCATAAAGAATACTGCAATTGTTATGCTAAATGACCTTTCTATCTTGCAGAAAGTCATTGGATCATTTGTTTAAATGTACCATTCCTCTTTAAAAATTCTGAGATGCCTCTGTGCTTGAACGGAATTACCAAAGTATTACCTCGCCAGAAATGGTGCTATGTTTGATCAAAAGGGATCGACGCGGCGGCCATGGAATATAATGTGAGGTTAGGTCACAAAATTCAAGAATTAAGATCTAGTTTATTGACAATCATGACAATGCACGGCCCTATATCGCTCTTTACCATCTCCAAAATTCAAGACGTGAAGTATTACGACTTACTTCTGCATTTAGCACTGACTGACTTCTATCTTTTCTGTGACGTCAAAAATTCTTGATAAATTGGCATATATGATAGGAACATGAAAAAAAAACAATACGCCAAAGATCCAGATAAACATCCCTAAATACTATAGATGTTCCTGCCATATAGGCCTGTTTATTAAGAACACCAAAACCCACAAACGAAACCATTTCGTATGAGGGGTCATTGGAAAGCAAATTTAATTATAAATACATTGATGCAAGACCAGGGAGTTGCTGTAAAGCTGCAGCTCCCTGTGCAAGACTTAAATCTATTAGCAGTGATATTGTGTAATAAAGTAGATATTACCAAACCTTATTCATCCGTTTTTCCATTCAAGTCTTCATGGTAAATTAAAAAACGTCGATTTTATGGTTTTACAACCGCTTTGAGACGTGTCCACCCGAGATTAGATGAACCCATGGAGGTAGAATCTACTTAATACTTCCTCCGAGGATGAACCCCATATTAGATATATGCTTGTAAGACTACCTTCAGCTTTTATCTTTGAAAAAGAAAATAATGGGTAGATAAGATAATAGGAAATCAAAACAAATGATTGTCTACGTTTCCATGCTCAAATATGACGCAATCAGGCACCCTTTTTTGAGGAAAGCCAACTTTATCAACCGAAGAATATTTTAGTTGAAATGTAGAAGGGAGCATCTTTGAGGAAGGCTGATGTCTGTTTAGTCAAAACGTAAGCAAACATTTGTTTTGATTTCCTGTTATCTTATCCGCTACCCAAAAATTTCCTGTTTGAAGATAAAAAAGTATGGATGATATTTACATAATACAATTCAGCTTTTCTGTTAGACAAAGAAGGGAAATGGGAGACGCATGGCTTACTTGTGGAAACAGAGTTAATCTAACATCACACCCATTTCTGAGGTTATTAAATCATAGAGTATTTTCACCCCTCGTTATCGTGATTAGCCTGGCTCAGACCGCCATTATCAACTGAAAGGGTGTCGGGGGCGGGAGAACGTGATTTACTGTATATTTATCGCATTACCAGGGAAGCGGCCTATACTAGATGTAACCCCTAAGTAATCCACTTTCTTGGTAAAATATTTTCTCTGCGTTTCAAATTGCCTGATATCGATTTTTAGAAGGAATAAATTTGTCATTTATTGAATTATTAGTATATTATAGAACACAGAAAATTCAAAAAAATAAGCTTGAAAAGCAATCATCAATTTGTTTGACAGATGACAGTCGTAAAGTAGGGTTCTTTCTAATTAAATTATTAAACGTCAAAGTTTTCAGGTTAGGTGTGAATTTTTCGGTCAATTCTGAAGTGTATTTTCGTGATTTCGTGAATAATGTTGAATCTGCATTGGGATAATGAGTTGGAAGTATATTTATTACATTCCCAATGGCCATTTTTGCCAATAAATTCTATCACGGCGTATTCTTATGTAGGATGAGAAACAACAACGATACAGTAATCTATCTACTTCAAGACGGCCGCAATATTCAGTAAATTTCATTCGTTTCAGACTATAAATCAGGAATTTCTAAGTGAACTTTGCCATGACGTGCGATGTATATTGTTTCAAGGATGGCCAAGAAGGAATCTGCAGCGATATTATTGCTTCATCATTTTAACCATTTTTTAGTTAAATTTTATTCAAATGTCGTTAATTATTCGTTATTCAACGATTTTCGATCAATATACAGGGTGGCACAAAACATACAGTGCATTTTGGAAAATTATTTACAAAGATTTTGCTAGCTTTCAATTTCATTTTAAAATCATACTCCGAAGTTGCCGACCATCCTGTTTTCCTAGGACATATCCTATTTTCTCGAGGTTTCTGTTCAGACCCCTGCGGTCATGATATTCAAAATATGAAAAAATAAAACACACCTTGTGAGATAAGACAAGCCTATTGTTCAATAAGTAGTTGAAGTGTGGAGAGTAGTAATAACTGGTGTTTTAAGCCTTCATTAAAAAAAAAAACAGAGGACTTGAGAAATATGTCTTGTGTTAGTGTTTCTTGTTTCTTGTTTCACGGGGCAACTTGATTAATAATTGAATTACCTAATTCAGTATTTTGATAATCCCGGCGAGGGAATAAATTACAAAATATTTGATATTGAAACAGTCCCTGATGTAACAACTAAAACACTACTACACAAATATAATATAACGAAAAAATTTGTAGTATTCTCTGGAGCTAAACCTATCATCTTCAGGCCTGAGATGGAACATGAGATAGTAGTTAGGTAATAATATTCCTATTAAAGATTCAAATAAGTTAATCACCACTTGTCGAGGTCGGTTTGGAACTTTATGGATATTATATTGTTCGAAATTTGGATGCACGGATAATTAAAAAATTACTGAACATAGATGTAATACGTCCATCACGTCATACGGTCAAAATGGAAATGAGAAATGAGCTATGATTTGAAAAAACTCTTTTCTATGTGATTTCGTGAAGAAGGGGATTTTTAAAACATCGGCATCGGTCTGCAACACATTGAGACGTGCTAAAAGGTGGTAGGTAACTCCAGAAACCATCTGTATTGATATGGTATCATATTTCTTACATTATATCTAAAACTTGAGGAGAGATTTTGACGGAAATAAAATTTAGCCGTCTTATTCAAGTGGCTTAGTTCTTCAAAAAAAAAAATCTCCAAGACATTTGTCATAAAAACCAACTTTCACAAAATGAAAATAAGTCCTATAATCATCCAAACAATCATTAGACGATTAACGTTCAAACTAAATAAAAGATATCGAGTAGAAAAAAAGAAAACCATCCACTTCTCATGTCCAACAATGTGACACGTTAGAGAACTTTGATTTGTCAGGCGAGTGCCGCGCGTATAGTTATTCAATCAAAAACGCATTAAGATAAAAGGTTTTATTGCTCGAAAACGTTCATGAATTGTTTAAGAGACAAATCGTGAGGCGGCCTGGTCCCCACCCACTGTAAATAGTTGAATTGGTGTAGGTAACGAAATGTTTTATTAATAACCGAAAATATGCGTCTAATCTATGTTATGGCATTCGTAAATAAGCTAACCAAACGAAAATAAGCATGCTCTGTTTAATGGCCGGCATTTGTCAAATTTATCGACGTTGCCATTAGCGCACCTGTCCCTAAATACCGTTTTACGTTTTACTCTATACGCTTGCATCACTTTATTTTACATATTCCTTTACATTGTTCATAATTTATGACGTCAAAGTACTTGCATTAGCTGACTTGTTTTTCGCTGATTACTTTGAATCTAAAGGTATGTTTACACGATTCTTTTTTCTGTCAGATAGGGTCACCGGTTAACGGTGATATAATAGAACGATATAGATGCGATAACAATATCCGACCAGCCGTAACTAACTGTTTGCTCGTTTGACGCAACGGTTTATATATTCTCCTCGAGGCTCCAGAGTTTTCGTCATCCAGAATATTCCGTAATGTCGCGAGACCGATGAATATAGAAAGCCGCTGACGTGCCGTGTGGTCTCTCTTCAACACGGACAATTAGATGACCCGCCTCGCTAACACATTACAACATGAAACAAATAAGCAAAGTAGCAGTGAAGAGGATCGCATCCAAACTGGAGTATATATACCCACATCCATGCTGAAAATATTGTTGAATATTCAATGGAGATATTCAAATATGGTGTCTAATCCAGGGAAATGTAAAAAAAGATTTTAAATCTCATTTTAAAGTTTTTCTCTTGTGCTGAATCCCTAACACCTCCTGCAACAATCGATATCTTCAATGAACAATTATCAAAGTAGAATAAATATATTTTTCCATTTCAATTCAACTGCTGTGTAGTTCGATCTAGTAAAGTATAGGAAAAATAGAATACCTTCCCCATAAAAAATGGACACATTCACTTAAATTGTATTTTTATACATACTTTTGCTCGTTTACAGGAAAACAAAATAGCTTTTTTATTGCCTCCTCCTCTTCTGAACAAGAAATCACAAACTTTGAACCGATTTTTCAAAGCCGTTTTCAAAATTTTTAGATAGGCCATTTAGTTATGTTCAGCAGAACTTCAAGTTTGTTTATTGTTTACTGAATTGTCATGACACTGCATTCACTCCATTTGCCCATATTCAAGCTAATAAATGATAAAGACGTACTTATGTGGTTTTTACTATCATCAGAAACAAATAGACTAAATAAGGACAAATCCCCTTATTCAAGTTGAGAATCTGATTTGGTCCGTGGTAATACACAATTAAATTATTGAATGAGTTTTTTTTTAATGAGGTTGTGAATCATTATATTATTGAACATTGTACGAGTGGAAACTAGAAGAGACAGAAAAAAATCTGTTTTGAATTTTGACAGTAATCTTACAAAAAGAAGAAAATGATGATTAACTTGAAATTCTCTACATCTAATTGGTGTCCACGTTGGGCGCCAAAATTAGGAATTAAACTTCAAATAATTTCAATTATTCATCAATTTGCAGGGGTAAAATAATAACCATAAAATTAATATTTTCCAACAAAGTATAACTATTTACTTTTCACAGATTTAAAACATGAATATATCATTGTTTCAACTTTTACTTCCATGTTAAAAGCACACTGTTGCACAAACATGAATAACCCACTTTGTAGGAATGTTTCTAACATAACACTATTCTCTGAATATAAACATAAGTAAATTATCAACAACTTCAGGTTTAAAATTAAATAAAATATTGTAAGATAATATTCATGAAAGCGTTTAACATGCGATATTTGTCCGTTAGAGTATTTTTACACCATTTTGCCTGTGTAGATCTAAAGATCTGTTCGCGATATTAAATTACAGGTCTTGATAAATCTCGTAAACGTAATTAAATGTTTCGCTTCGCCGATTATTACATCTAAACATGTCTAAAGCGTTAATGCGTGTTTTAAAGACATCTTTAAGGGGCATCTCATTAACCGTTTCCTCAACTCGTTAGGAATTACAATTTTCATTTATTTTCTTATTCATTCTTCATGGCAAACAACCGTTTGCTGACATTCTGTTCTCACAAATTTCCAAAAAATAACTATATAATTATGTTTTTTTTGTGGCTGAAAGTATATCCAAACCAAATAGTTTTATCACGTTGAACCCCCAAGTGCTGAAACTTTATCATTTATTATTTTTCTTATTGAACAATAATGGGATTATCATGAAACAATAACATTCAATTGGGTAAATGACACGTCGTCTTTAGTAGGAGGTTCAAGAAACAGTTTATTAGAATATTTCTTGAAGATTAATACTCGGAATTGAAGAAGATAAGATCTGGTGTTCCACAAGGCAGTGTATTGGGTCCACTACTCTATCTTCTCTACTCGTACATTGCTACTTTTGCAGATGAGTGCAATTTTAGTAGTGGGAAAGAATATGGAAGAAACAGCACAAAAACTGCAAAGTGCAACAGATCTCATAGCTAACTGGACAACGCCGACGCCTTGTCGAATCAAACTCAATAATGAGAAGTCGACAAATATCAGCTTTACATACAAAAAAATAACTAAATATCTTTAATGTTAAACGGCTAAAGTGAACACGGCACAATACCTGGGAATGACCCTCGATGCCAAGCACGTAAAGAAGAAAAAGCAAGAACTTAAGAACTTTAAACATCGAAAACTATACTGGTTATTAGGTAGACAATCTCAAGTGCCTCTCCATAACAAAGTACCTATCTACAATCAAATCCTGAGGCCGATGTGGTTATATGCCGCTCTTTTATGGGGGTGCGGAAAGAAGACTCACATTAGTGTATCCCAAAGATTTCTAAATAAAGTTCTATGCAACATGGCGAACGTTTCGTACTCCGTAAGTAAATCGCTTGTGCTTATGGGTTGCTTGACAGCTCATATTGCCAACGAGTTTGAGCTCATTCAACTCAAACGCTGCTAAGAAAATGTAATGTGGTAGCAAGAGCGATCGTCTCGCTACTTCAATTGGTTGTTGGCAGACTCCGTACGGTTACCAATTTCACTACAAGCTTGAGCAATCTGATTACGAAGTATAGATAATCAAAGGTGGTTGGTACGTACTGGCAATTGTGACATCCATCGCTACCTCGAAGTGGAATATGTGACGTTTTGCGAATAAGCATGAAGGAAGACCTCTGAACCACCCCGACAGAAGTGCAGCCCTTCTACTAGAACATGAACAATTTTCTAGAAGACTAAAGCTAAGGACACATTTGTAACACGTGTTATAGCAGTATCTATTTCATTATTTTAAATAGATCTCTAGGTGGATCTAATAAAATTGATGATGGCTCAAAGGGATTCACTCATCCAATAGTGGCCATTTAGAAAAAAAAAATAGATCTCTACATATTATTGTGACGTGTCGACAAAGGCCGACAACACGTCATACCGTGTGTTTTCTGAATCTACGGTGATCAGATTTTTGTCAGAGTGTTACTGAGTTTTAAAGTAACAACCAGGTTATATTCACCAGGCAGCGCCGCGCTGCGGCGAGTTTGTTTACATACTACTGGTACTATACGTTCGTTTATTGAACGAATCCAGTACTCTCTGGATTCATATTTTAGCACAAG
This sequence comes from Phaenonotum sp. SLE1380, assembly GCA_033557805.1. Taxonomy (NCBI): domain Eukaryota; kingdom Metazoa; phylum Arthropoda; class Insecta; order Coleoptera; family Hydrophilidae; genus Phaenonotum; species Phaenonotum sp. SLE1380. The sequence goes on from JAUIMX010001001.1 coordinate 8,475, forward strand.
TAATGCCGCAATAACAGCTACCTTTTCTTCTTCTTCATCCAACCAGCACATGTCTTCTTTTAGGTGGTCCATTAGATTATAAGCTGACATACTAACCGGGTGGCACTATACTTTACCAATTTAAAAACATCAAATATTAGCATATCATAACACAGATATGTGTCCTTGATATCTGAGGTGTGACATGTCGTGTGTCTGACGTGTCGTGTTAACACGACTCGTGTTAAAAATGTGTTCTTAGCTTAAAACGCACTAAGCCGCATGAACTAATTGTGTATATAGTTGTAGAAATTTATTTATAAACGCTCTGTATCGTAAACCAATGGGTTCTCTATAGCTTTTAAATATTTTAATACCATAGAACAGCGTTTCTTGATCTTTTTGATAGATGGAACCCTTTTAAGTAGTCACTTTTATTGTGGAACCCCTGGTTTGTTTCAATAGTATGGTTTTAATGTAACATTCTGATGTAAATGGATTATATTCGCGGAACCCCTAAGTGATCTCCACGGAACCCTGGGGTTCCAAGGAACACAGTTTAAGAAACGCTGTCATAGAATTTAAAGACAAATTAATGGTTAGTCTGTTTAGACTATTGAATATACGAAAAAGAATTCTTACTACATAATGCAGCTCAAGTACAAAAAATTTTCGTAGTTGTATACATCCTCTTATAGTACTTGGTATTCTGGTATACGGCAAAATTTTCGAACAAGGGAAAATTTATGTTTTCTTAATTGTGAATTTACGGTTATGTAAGCGAATTAATTGTGAATGATTTGAAAAGATTAGAGATCCCGAGGATTTGTTTCAGGAATGCATGTAGAGCATCTTGATGAATTTAAGCTCCTAAATAAATTTTAGAGTCGGACGGATTATCGCGCGCTGAATTGGATAGAGCTTTCTGAGATAGTGAAGAAATAGGTAGATAGAGCCGAACCACTATTAAATCAAACTGAGACCGGCAAATAACTGGCATTACTTCAAGAGGGATTTATGTGTGCCGTGCTTTATGTGATTCAGGCGAAATTTTCCCTGAAATACGTTGTTGGAGCACACGATACAGAAATAAAACATTAATTCGAAAATTTTCATTAGAGTAACAGGAACTCTTTTAATAGATCACCCGCAGGGGGCAGCACTGGATTGAATTTACGTGATGCTCTAACGTTTAATGATTATTTAGAAGACAGTTCCTCACCTCTATGATTGGATTTTATGCAGGGCCAGATTTCTAGTTAGACCATTCTGGGCGAGGGTCTAGAACAGCGCACTAAGGTTCCAAACGCCCGTTTTATTGGCCAAAAGTCAATTTTACAAGTGTTCAGCACGTCTGTTTTTTGAATTGTACCTGCTTGAAACTGAAACTAGATAGTCCAAAATACTAGGTTTTATAAACAGTTTGCCTTCAAAATGAATCTAAAATCAAGTCGCCTAAAATCCAATGCGGTTACGCTTTGGCTCGCTACGCTCGCCAAAGCTTACTCGGGCGCTGCGCGCCTTCGCTTTTTCCTACTGTCAAACCGTTTATAAAAGACTCATTTCATGAGGCTCGTTTGAATAGTTTCGCCTTTTTAGGACATCATCAGAATGTTACAAATTAAAATAAACGTAATATAAACGGAGATGTTATCAATGGAAAAACAAAACATACTTTGAATATCTTTTTGCTATAAAAGGTTGTTTTAAAATTTTGACGTTTCAAAAATTCAAAATAACAACAAAAACAAGGAAATTTTTTATAGCTATCAAAATTACCTGTTGAGGACCCTGTGGCCACATTGATCAGTGTCTAATGTTATGTTTCAACGATTTTTCCACAATTAAACCAATTCTTATATTCTTCACAGGTAATAAGAGGGATATTGTTGATATGAATGTCGAATGATTGTGTGATATTTGGTGGATATGTTACAGTTAAAACCCG
>JAUIMX010001002.1:0-10400 GCA_033557805.1 Phaenonotum sp. SLE1380
TAAATGATTTGGATTTTCGAAGTGCCTCCCAAAGATGGGGTCCCTTAAGGTGGGGGCCCCAGGCGCGCGCTCCTTGCTCCCATACGTTAATCCGCCAGTGACTACGACGTATATCTGTTACTTTTACTTCAACATGTAATGGGGTTTCTTAGAAAAATCCATGAACACGAAGGGTTTCTCTAAGTGAAAAAAGTTGAAGACCTGTGCTGTAGAGGAAATAGTATTATTGTCTCATTTTTTGGAATAATTTCTCCGGTTTTTGACAATATACAAACTTTTTCATGAAAAAAATACACATCATTTTCGCAACAGCAGACAATGGTGGAAAGATTTTTTGAAATTAACAAATAATCGTTGAACTATAGAAACAATTACACTGGTCAACATTTGATCTAAGCAGTATCACATTACCCCATAGGGGTATCTTAGGGTTTTTGGGGTCGCTGATTTCATTACCGGGGTCGTTTAACCTTCATCACATCAGGTTCAAGAGCATTTCAAGGTCAAATGTGGAAAAATTGCTACAAGAACTTTGAAAAAAATTATTTTACAGTTCGCTGAATCCAAATCTGATGTATATTTTACTCGGCAAAGTTATCTAGCGGTTGTATCAAGGTCAAATTCAGGTTATTTCAAGGTCAAGGGGGGTAAAATTTTCAAATGTAAAGAGAAGTCGTATAATATTATCATTAAAGAGGTCTTCCAATTCCCAGCTCATCGCTGCAAAAATTTTCAAAATCGGACGATGCGCTTAGAAGGGGCCTTGACTCAAAAATTCAAAAATAAATATTTTCATTTTATTTTTACATCCAAAAACATAGTCCGATTTTGAAAATTTTTACAATGATGAACTGGGAATCGGAAGAACTTTTCAACGATATATCATACGACCCCTCTTCAGATTTGAAAATTTTAAAGGATTTCTACCCCTTGCTTTGTGGTTAGGCTAGAAGGCAAATAGTGACGTAGCCAGGGATCCTTATTTGAAATAAAAATTGACCTGCCTTTTTATTTTACGATTCAATTGGTATGTTAAGAGTTATTGGCTAATAATGGCGTCCAAAAAGGAAACTTCCCTGTAAAATTTAACACCTTGTATCTCTAAAACCAATCGGCTGATTTTGATGATTCTACCATAGAAATGTAGAAGTTTGAAAATGCTTTCATAAAGTGTATGATTTCACCTTATATCGCGTTTGAAAATTTTGAAGGGTTGCTAGCCCCACCTAAAGAGTTGTAGTTAGGAAACAATATTTGGCATGAAAAGTTGTATCCTTTGAAATAAAAATCGACATGTTTCAGGATTTTATCATTAAAACTGTTATTCATAAAATGAATTTATACGGTCTCACTGTATATGTGACCTCGAAATGACCTTGAACCTGACGTGATAGAGATCAAACGAGCCCGGGAATGAAATCAGCGACCCCAAAAACCCCTTTAGGGGTACAGTGATACTCCTTAGATCAAATGTTGACAAAAATTACCCCAAAATTCAGTTCGTGAATATGAAAGTATGGAACAATTACAGTTTTTTTCTTCGGTAAAATTTTTTCATATCTCAACAATATAAACTAACTGTAATTTTAAGGTTGGATAGGTCGGTCAATAAGTCCCTCAATGTATATACAAGTAGAAAATTTCACGAACAATAAAATACAGCCCAAAAAGTACACCGCCTCCCGAATTTTTAACCGTCAGAAAAACTGGTGCAAACATCTCATATTAAAAGTGCCCTGTATGAGACATAACATTAAGGATTGTATATTTAAAATGAACGAGCCGCAGAAAATGGCGACGCATCGGTTGGAATATCGTATAAATAATAAATGACGTTGATACATTACCCTACCACATGAAAATTCAACAGCAGGGTTTGCCTTTGGGGTAGCGACGCTATTATAGTCTGCAAATGGCTTTGTAATGTTATTTGTAGGCTCATTCGGATGACAGCGTTGGATACATATACGAATTTGCATTCTACGCTGCAAAATCGTCCTTTTCAGTGGCCGTTCGTTCTCCATACCTCACCCCTTTCGACACATGTTTTTCTACACTGATTTAACCCTATTTATACAAACACCGTTTGGTAGGGTGCACAATGCAAATTAAACCATTCAGTTTTGACTGAGAGGTGTCGTGGCATAAACACGAATTACAGACAAATCGACAAAAATAAATATTACATTGAAGAAATCAATAGGCTGATTAAACCAGGAATTAATAGAAAAAAGATGTTAAATTTCAATTGTAGACGTTTTATTCATGTTTTGGCAAGTTTTCGGACTCATGATGTCCATCTCCAGGCCTAGAATTCCTTCTTTTCCTACAAATACAATACTAATTTGGGACATTGAAGATAAGATGATCTCAGGTTACACTTGTGCATGTTGACATGCTTCCAACTTTCCAAAGTCAGGACATGCGTTTCTTCTTCTTTTTTTTCGTTAAAAATCACAATATGCCCCCAAGAAACTAAGAGAATATGTCGTATGAATGGATAGTAAATATAACAAATTGCAATCAAATTTGGCGCCCAACGTGGGACTGTTGATTTATTTGTTCTCTATGCTTATAGTGATAATATTGGCACAATTGATCTTTGCCTGTCTGAAATTAAGCTGAATCAAAAACTATATCGCAAAAAAGTGGTAGAAGTATTGACAACTGTCAGGTGCGGGGATGTTCACGATCTCGACCACGCTGAGGTGATAACAGTTGAACAGTCCCTGCCCATTCTCTATGTAGATGAAGAAATAAACTCGCAAACTATTTGAATATTTTGCATAGGTTTCATAGCTCGAAATAAGGCTATTAATGCTCAAAAGCAAACCAAAAAAAATCGATAATTTCCCAGTCAAAACAGGTAATTCCGAACTTAATTACAGGAAAAACAAACAGTAAAAAAACTTCCCCAGTTCCCCAAAGCCCAGTATGCATAATCCAGCTTTTCAAATTGATTAAAATCCAGCCCTAACGGCTTCCTCACCCCTCCTACCCCCGTTTCAGCATTAAGTTCATAAAAAGCGAACGCAAAGACTAATGAAACTCTGCTCTTTTAAAGTTGTATCGTATGTAGAGGCACAGTACACTGACTGTATCCCGTTTTTATTTTTTTTCAGGTAAGTCGGCAATGGCGTGCTGAAACGGTGAGCCAGGCGGACCGTATAAATCAGCCCTTATCTTGGCTTTATCGGAACACAAATAATAAACAGGTAGGCTATGAATTCTGCAAAATGAGCGAATGTTTTTACGGCGCCGTGAAAAAGAATAATACATTTCTATCGTGTTGTAAATTGTATGTGTAATTCTATTAAAACAAGCCTAGTTTAGATTAACCGGCTTTAACGTAACTGTGATAACTTTATTGCCTGACAATAATTCATTCGGAGCTTGTTTGCTCGAAACAGCACGAGCTGTATGGACTCACCTTTAGGATTACAATTGAATTTCACGAATTTTACTGATTTATACAAGGAATTAGTTTCTCGTATACAAGCTGGTCTGGAAGCATTCAAATCGTCGAGAGGTGAGTTTTTTGATGTCACCCACTATTCCAATTACATTTTCTGATGACGCATTGAAAAATAACAGGGTTTCCGTAACTACTCTCCATTTTCGAGATATTGGTAGAATTATCATGTTTTCCAAAGTTCTTTCCAGAAAATCATAGCTCTTTTTCATGATAAGACTCCACATTTCCTAAAAATCTCTTATGTTCTATTTAGAAGTCGGTCGTCCGTCATCCACAATCAAAAGCTCAGTGTGAACTGATAATGATATTCCAACTCTTAACATCAATTAGTCACCTCTCAAACGTTGCAAGCAGAATATTTTCCATTTGGTCTTGGACTTTGTTCAGAACTGAAGAGACAATATCTTGACTTATCTGTGGTTAACTTCTTTTCTCAATCACGGATATCATAATCCGAATACCTCCTCGCAAAAGCTTCTCCGAGAACCTAAATTTGGAACACGAAGTGTTTTCCGTATTAGTATCTTGGCTGAGAACACCGTGATAAACTTCAACTAGTTGAATTTGAAGACTTCGAACAGTGGTGAATCGTTCCCTGAATACGTGGGATTATCAAAAATCGATCCTCCACAGGATTTGTAGCTCGTCGACTGTCTTGGTATGGTCGTCTAAAGTGATGATTCATCTCTACAAATCTCTTTAGAATCCCACTGATCGACAAAGTCACAATTTGAACACATTGGACGCAATTCATATATCGTCTATGATGTTCCATCGCAAATAGGAGACAGTCAAGATTTGTTAAAGATGTGATATTAAACATATCATTATGATATAAGTGGAAAGAAGTAAACGGATCTTACTACGTAATGAGGACAGTTCAATTGATGAGTATTATAGATCCAAAAATGCAACAGCAGTCAAGTTGATTTTTGAAGACTTTCATTCAAAAAGCAAACTTTCGGTCTACTTTGAAACCATCTTTAAGGTCTAAATACTGCAATTTGTTCAGGTCTTGAAGATGGTCTCAAAGTATATCGAAAGCAGCTTATCTTTTGAATAAAAGTCCTCAAAAATAAACTTGAAAACTGTTCCAATCTTGGATTGATAAAAACCCATCAATTGAACTTTCCTATTTACATATCATTATAATTGATATTAATACACCGAACATACTTGATATTTTCATTAATAATACCATGGATATGATAATACCAAGAGTCAGAGTGATGCATTGGTTTTGCGGTCAAGTGGATTTGTTATTGATCAAGTTTTGAAATCAACAACGGTAAACACTACCAAGTTGAAATTAGTTCAAACAGTTTTTATATAAAACACTATCTGATGAACAAATATTGACAACGTGAGACTCCACTCACACACTACTGTTGCACTCTGTATGTTGCTAGTTATTGTTGTGAAATTTTATAACTATTGAAGCAAATAAAATAACAAAGAAACCATTTTAATCAACATCAAGCTTTTCGACCCGGTGCTTTGTTATCGATGTGGTCGTTGCTGAATAAATTTCAGCTGATAAATTAAATTTTTTCAAATACTTTCGTAGTATTGGATAGCAGTTGATACATATCGAACTTAACGAATAAAATTACCAAGAAATAATTCTATTATGTGAAAAAAAACTAACCATTTTTTTTACTGAAATTTTTGAACCGGTGCATATTTGCGATATGGCCGTTAATCTTGGTTATAAAGTTGAAGTTATCTCAAATATATTCCATAGTATTGAGAATAAAAGAAAACTATCCCTGTCTTTCAAATATTGTAATTGCAAAAAAAAATAGAATATGTTGTCTATATCACTCTTTTTTTAATCGTAATGCGGCCGTTGAGATATACGAGAAGTGTTCAACATGAACTAAGTTTATTTTTATTTTTCAATATAATCTCCATTACGCTCAAAGCTTTTGGTCCTCTTCTCTTTTAATGTTGATAATCCATTTGAGAAAAATGATTGTTAAACCTGTCATGGAGTGGGCGACGACTTCTGCTCCCTCTGCATGAACTCAATTTTCGATTCGTAATTTTTGTGATAAACCCAAGTTTCATGACCTATTACCAAACGATGACAAAAAGTTGCAGGGTCCTCTCCAATCAGATCCAGGTTCTCTTGAGAATATTTGCTTGGAGCGACATTGATGATTGCCATGTTCTTCAATTGAAATTTCAAAGTATGAAACAGACTAAACTGCAATCGCGTACGCAGTATTTTCGTTCGCAAATTGAATCGGACACTCTCAGCAGTCTATATAGAGATTGCCGAGAGTGTGTGGCCCTATAGTCAACCAAATAAAAAAAGCGGTCTCGGCGTAGTCAAGAATGAAGACACATGACTGCCTGCACTGACATGCCTGACTCGTTCAGTCTTGCGCTTCACACTGACGTGAACATATTATTGAACATTCTTCGTATACTATAGGCCAAACACGTTTTCAGGCCAAACTAGTTTGACCTAGGATAAACCTAAAGAAACCTTACAAGTAAAAAAAAATAAACACATTGGGACAACTGGTTTCGATGATTCCCCTATCTCGCTCTATTTCATCATGCTTCCTATTCACTTGTTACTGATTGGTTTAGTTTGGTTTGATTTGGTTGGTTTGGTTTGGTGTAGTGTTGTCCAGTATTCATACTACACACAAGAAAAAACCTATCAAACCTCACCACAGGACTTTGGAAGAACGGGTTTGGCCTAAAACAAAATACTTGGGGCTAAATTAGTTTATTCTGACACGTTTAGGATAATCCGGTTTGCCCTGAAATCGTGTTTGGACTCTAACGTATATACAATTCATTCATACACCAATGATTCTATCAATTATTATCACTGAAATTCATCTATGTTATTAGGATCTAGGACCAATGAAGAAACTTTCGTTTTAAGTTTTGACTATACTCTATTGAAGTGTTTAATCAACTAAATGCAACAAAACAACAACGTCATCATGAAGTGAATTAAATTAATCAGCAAAGACGATAATACAAGCAAAATCGTGATATATTTGGTTATTTAAGTAAAGCACGTAGCTGTTTGAATTGTCTTTAATGATTGATTTAATTTACTTTACACTGGTGTGGTTGTTCTGCTTCACTTTAATTGATAAAGACCTTGATAAATAAATCGAAACGTCAAAAGCAAGTTTGTTTACTGATCCTTAATCCTAAAAACAAAGATATATTCTGATGAGCTACGAATTGACCAAGAAAGTCATTAGTATTATTATTTTAAATCAGTTGTTTCCAATTTGGAAAATGTCAAGTTTTGGAAATCAATATTTCAAATGTTCCTCATGAAAATACTAGCTACATTGGTAATAGCTCCACGTAATAGAGTACTAACTACAGCACGATTCCCTAATAGTAACTGAAAGTATTCCCCCAAGAAAATCATTTAATTGTGTAGAAATGGCTGAGAGGGTGGAGCAGGATCTGGAAAGCATTTATCAGTTTTCTTCTTCTCATGGTCTTCTGGTCAACCTCGGTAAAACTTCTATGTTGCTACTCGGTGGAAGTAGTAGGGCTCGTAATGCGCTTTCTTCTTTATTAAACATTTCACTTAGTGGAAGAAGACTCAGCTTTTCACCTTATATTGAAAGGCTTAATTGGTGTTCTCATAGACAACTCATTATGGTTTAGCGAGCATGTGAATTGATATCGAGAGCATATGCAAAATCAAGAATATTTTATTCGGGTCGTTTGGCTTTGAATTTATCTATGAAGAAAACGTTATGCGATTCGTTGATTCTCAATTACTGTGACACTTATGGTGGTTGTCTGAAAGCGTACTGAGCAAATTCAGAGGGTGCAAAACGCATGCTTGCGTTTTATGTATGGGATGAGCAAGTATGACCGCATTTCGCACTATTTGTGTCTAGCTGGATGATTGAATATGTTGAGCAGTAGATTTCTTCACTCCGCTGTTTTCTTTTATAAACTTCTCCGTTGGGGACGCTGCGCCGTCTGTATTCGAGAGCCTGTGATTCAGACGCGATGTTTATGGCGTGAATTTGAGGTACCGTGATCGACTCACGATACCTGTTCATCGTACCTGTATGTTCACGCATGGGTTTACGAATCGTGCAGCTAAGATTATCACCTCCCTGCCGTTGACTATTTAGAGCCTTTGTGTGCCTAAGTTTTATAATGAGTTGCGCTCGCTTCTAATTCAGGGTATGTTCAGGAGTTTTTTAATTCCTCATGGTCTGTAGACTGCTGATCAGATACCTTTTGACTGGACTAGGCTTAGCTTGTTTCGTAGTTAAATATTATTTTCCATGTATAGAGTTCCTTTTCTCTCTATAAATTATTATTATCATTATTATATCAAAATTTCCAGGAGGTAACAACATCGGAATGCTTTATGTCCCGGAAAAACTTTTGTCTGTAGTTAAAGCAAGGCAAATGTCCATCGTAATGACCTGTTACATATTCGAGTCGGTTCTAAACATACGTTCAGTGCTCCAAATGCAAATGGGGGCCTTTGCTAATCCCGCACGATATTAAAAGTGTAGGGAAACTGTACAGGCATGAAACTTCAAAGCGCTTTTTCAGGCCACTTTAACTCGACTTATTACGTATGCTCTTTATCGCAAATGGGTATCTCGTCAAATGAGACATTAAATGTATTCAAGTTCTAATTTAGGATGGACGAGCGTGTAAAGCCACGTATAGCTTTACTTTTTCAGATCTTAAACATCTTTCAGTTTCCCACACTTTTATCCACAAAAAAAACACACACCACACAATGGTTTATAAATTTTGGTAGGAATTTGAAGCTTGTTTCTACAAAGAGAATAATTTTGAAGTTACGGCGAAAAAATGAATAATTGAATTTAATCTTCTCAATGTATGTATAAGAAAAAATGGAAGTTTGATACAAAATTTCGAAAAATAAAAGACGTACCTCCTTGACAAATTTTTTGTATTTAACAAAGAGCGACCGGTTTGACCAGTTAGACAGGCATCATCAGGTCCTGTGGTCGGGTTGCTCTAACATGTGTAACATTAAAATTATATATTCTACGGGTTATTACATTAAAACTAAAAATATCACAATATCTCTCTAATCTCCCAGTTCCACTACGATCTACAGCTATTATTGATGTCTGATGGTGTTTTCTTTTTGTAATTTTGTCTGATTTAAAATATTACACATATTAGAGCAACCCGACCACAGGACCTGATGATGCCAGTCTAACTGGTGAAACCGGTTGTCCTTTGTTAAATAAAAAAAATTTGTCAAAAATTTTATTTTTTGAAACTGAAGAAACCTTGACCTGGAGATTTCATTATAATGATACAAAATTGTTTTAGTTACATGAATTGAAGTGATAGTGATATGGATGTTGCAAATGGATACTGATGGACATGCCCTTGTACTTTGAAGTTTTGCCGCTTCAATGCCATTGCCACTTCATTTGAAACGGAACAATTTTTTCAATAATCTATAAACTATGCTCTCCTTGTTAAATTCCCAACAACACAACAAACAGAATCGTTAAGATCTAGTTTAATTTGCACAATGCACATAATAAGCAAGGGGCTGTTCTTATTGAGGAAACTTGAAGATCATTGAACGGTTCACGTATTTTAGAATCACCATCACTTTCCTCGCGGTCTCCTCAAAGATAATTGATGCTTTTCCATTGCTTCGAGTACTTACTTGGCCAAGTTTACAGATTTCTGTTCCCACACATATCAAAACCCAGAAACGACTCTTCAATATGTATTCTCTTCAGTTTAGTCAAGATATTACTTTTTTTATTATCTTGGAACTCATGGGGCTACGTGGACCCTAGGCCCGGGCGCATTTACACTCCTTTGCGCCATTATCGCCACACCATTGCTCTCTTAAGCTGCTACATCTTTTCTAGGTGAAGATGTATAGTTGGTTGACTATACTGCCGGAAAGTATGCAATTCAAAGTGAACTGGGAGGTACATCAATTTATGTGTATCTCAGCGCTTACTGTTACAAAATATTCCAAAAAATGTGGCTTCAAAAATGTATTTTAGGATATAATTTGGAATAATTGTGTATGGTGATTTCATTCTAGTGTTTCCCATAATTTCATCTGCGAAAAATAAATCACACTAAATCGGGGGCGTTTAAATTTTGATATGTCCCGTTAGTCCATTCATTCATTTAATTCTGGAAGCACATCCAATCCGAGAACGATTGCTTTTTCCCTGAAATTTATAGGGGACAAAAGTGAATTGATGGCTCTATTTTTGGCTGAGTTTGAATTGTAAATGGACAAAAATAAAGCAAAGGTAGGTGGAATTAGGGATAACAGTTTGGGGTAGAAAAGTTTATTGTTATTTGTTCCTAAAGCTTCCGGTCAGATAATGGGCTTTTTCAATAAGCTTTTTGTTTATTCCACGTAAACAAATATCATCCAGCGTTGTAATAAAGCGGATTAACCTCTTAAAATCTCTTGTTCCGAACTGTTTACTTTTTCGACTCCCAATCGCTTTATTGGTTCCTACCAATTAATTTCTATCTAATTTCGTTCGAAAAGCCTCATCTCTCTTTTCCTATCCCAGTTTCTCTCTGATGATATTGATCATGCGTGGAAAAATTCTGGAAATTCTCATCTCAACTTCCTTATCATTTGCAATGCATCGGCTTAAAATTTCAATAATATAATAATAAGAATACTAATACTTTATTGACACCATTTATAAACATATATAACAATTAGATATTATAAAATTAAAATATGTACCTGGAAGAGATAACAATGTTGGTATATTATACAATGATGTCAAAAGGAGTAGTGTCAAGTGACAAACATCTTGTCCCCTGTTCCACCCACTACCCCTGAAAATACAGGGTGTAACAAAAGTTCGGGCCGCTAGGCCAGGAGCATATTCTACATGCAAATTTAGGAAAATTATTCTAA
>JAUIMX010001003.1:0-10398 GCA_033557805.1 Phaenonotum sp. SLE1380
GAAATTCACCTAAATTCTTATAATGGCTTCAGTTTTGGGTTATACTGTTCAAAAATATATCAGTGGTCTGTGGGGGATGGTGCGCTTTTTCGTAGCGGTAGCGAATGTGTTAAACAAAATGGATACATTTTATGGGTAATTTTGGCTTAGTTTGTTGTTTTGAATGTAACATGTTGGAATGGGGTATTTTTCGTGAGGCGCGAAGTTTTTGAGTTTGTTTGAAATGGTTCGTACTTTTCATAACTATGCAACAGGATTGTTTGATGTGATGTGTGTAGTTGATACCTACGCAAGATAATCTTGGGTTGATTTGGCTTAGTGTGGTTTGTGCCGGTCAACTGAACTGGTCACACTAATACAAAAAGTTAACTGTGTTCTAGGGTATCCCCATGAATTGAACCTCTACAAGCAGCAGCATTCTTCTTCGTTCTATTTTCTACCACTTGTAAGCTTGCTCTTGTTCTGCAAGAGTTGAGATCACAGTCTGTACTATTGTTGTAAGCTGATCTTTGAAGGAAAAACCAAAAAGACTGCTCCTGTTTGCAAGAGTTCAGTTCATGGGGATACGCCTAGAACACAACCATCTTTTTGTATCAATATGACCTAGTTTTAGAACCTTTGCGCCTTCCAAATGCCCCATGCAATTGCCGACGAAATGTATTCTTAAAATACCTTTATCCAATATTGACGGCAGCGTGAAAGCTTCAAATCTTACATTTACCTTCCATAATGGTTTTCAACCACAAAAATAGCGAAAACTAAAGCACAATCCATGACATTTCTGCTTTGAAACATTTTAAAAGTCTTTATTCTACACTTTTTCCAGAAAACTGAACTGAACTGTATGACTGTATTGGATTTAAAGCTGATGATGGTGTTACCAGCGCAGTTTTTGATGAACATATAAATAAATAAATGAACAATATTTACACACGTATTTGTCAGCTCATCTTCTGAAGCTAGAGCTCATAGGATGCACTAGAATATTGTTGGAATCAACTTACTGAGGAAAGGAAGCGTAACTTTCTATCAAATATGAAAAGATATCAACAAGATCACTTGAAAAAAAATATTTTTAAAGCAGTGGGAGTAGAACCGTAGATTAGGTTTTGTCAGCTTATCCTCTGAAGCTAGAGCTCATAGGATGCACTAATATATTGTTTGAATCAACTTACTGAGAAAGGAAGCGTAACTTTCTATCAAACATGAAAAGATATCAACAAGATCACTTTAAAAAAAATATTTTCAAAGCAGTGGGAGTAGAACCGTAGATTAGGTTTAGATTTAGAAAACTGCCCAATGGCCCCTCAAAGAGAAAAGTAAGACACTGAAGAAAACAAAAGAACTTTCAACAAAGGGAGACAACTGAATTACATTTTACGCCCCTATCTCACAACAGAAAAACTCATGCTAAACCACTGGTTAGAAAATATTACCCATTTGCCTAAACATTTTTATGTTCGGGCAAATGGGTAATATATCCCAATTTTTTGAGAAGAGTAGTTATTCGTTCAATAGTTATAGCAAAGAAGTCTAAAATTTCAACTTATGCCCTTCAGGTTTAGCGAAATGCCACAAAATATATTTAAAATAAAATTGAATCAGTGCGTTACCTCTACCTATTTGTAAAAAATCATTAATTCCAATATATAAAATCGAAATATGCGGTAACGAGTTAGCCCATTCACAACTGCTTCCCATATAAAATTGGACAATTTCTTATTATTGAAAAATACAAATTTCTAGTTGCTTTAAATATGTAAATTGAATTTCAACCAATGTATATCTAAGTAGACTAGAATTATTCGAGGACATCTAACAAATTTCTTTAACCCGAGCGCAGCCTTGTTAAAATTTGAGTATTTAAATGAATTGTTCTAAAAAGCACCACGCTCGAGAAAAGAAGAATGCAACCCGCTGGACCATATTCAAAGCAATTAGCGAGTTTAAAAACATTTCATAATAAATATTGACTATAGTTTTGATTATAAAATCAATAGCTAACTTCCTACGAGTTCAATTTGACGATATTTCTTTCTCATATTCGAAACAGGATCTTTAAAAAGTACAGGATCTAATCTTAAATTGGAACGGAGTAAGGGCATGTAACCAAAAACAGCAGCAAAAGTATTAAGGCAAGTTTGTCTTTGTATAAAATGATCCGGGTCGTTCCAAGGTGACCACCCACCTGCAGACGGTTGCTCTTTGTATTGCTTCCGTTGGGTCACTTTGATGGGTGGACGGCGCGTGACATGGCTCACCAAAAAGTTCATGAGGATATCCTCGCAGTTTTGGCTTTGCTCCACTGTTTTGTGGAGGAGCGGGCTAAGCCATTCCGTATATAAAACATTGTAATATCGATGATAAAAAGCAGCACCAGTTAACACAATTGAGTAATCGTTAGTCCACTTGGAGGTGTACCCCCAGGAACCTTTGGCATCGTCCCAGTAGTGGGACCGTGCCGGGTAGCCTACGATGCGATCGGGAAACTGTCTCCAAACACTGAAAGCGAAATCCACTTCATCGGTTGTCAGCATGGAGTCTTCATCTAGAGAGAGGACACCCGCAGTTTCTATAAGCGGATGAGGGTAAAATCGTTGTGATATACTTGGTTTCGTGGGGTCCGATGAAGATTGTAAAATGTGGAGGGAAATATGTGATGGGAGAAGAGGCCAACGGTTTTTCGATGGTGGCCTTTTATCATTTGACCAAACAATTATGATCTGAAAATAAGGAAATTTAGAATATTTTCTTTGGGAAATTTGATTCGAGAAGCTTACCCTGGTAACAAACTTGCTGCGAGCAACATTGCTGACCAGCTTATAGAGAGGTGATGATGAAACCAGTGTTGATCCAAGTTGGCAGTAAATAACGGCAGTGAAATGTTCCCGTTTTGACTGGCGGCTAAACGGAAAGTCCAACGGAGAATCAGAGAAGTGTGGAAGGGATACTAAGGCTCCTGGAGCGTTGTTCCAAATGGTTCCATCTCTTGGTGTTTGTTTTGGTAAACGTTCACGTATAATCTGCAATTTGGAAATTATTTATTAATATCAACATATTGGAAAGCAGTCCAAGAACTATATCAATAGTTGACTTAAATACTGTTTTTAAGAAACAGAGAACAGAAATGGCTCATGATATCAATATGCAACATGGGATGTTTACCACGACTCATTGTTCCATATTCTTTGGAGGAACGGGTGAAATTTGACGTAAACCAACTTTTTCCATAAAAAATTAAAGAATAATTTTTTTCAATCCCAAACAAGGTTATCTCAATAGAAATGATTTGTACTTCCTTGTTGGAAATCTCATCCTCAGGCCCATGGGTCAACATTTTTCAATTCACCAGGTTGCAAATGGAAATGGCCAAATAGGATTGAGGATGGGAAGAAAAAAATTACGAAACCGGTCGCCAAATAAACGAGACATTTTCAACAAGGTATAGTACAAACTATTTTTATTTACATAACCTTAATGAAAAGAAAGAAGTTTTATCAGCATCAAAGTACATGTCAATTGACAGTAATCATCCTTTCTTATTTATAATCTTCATGGACCATATGATCAGGGAACTATAAAATAAAATCAGAAAAAAAGAAAATAGGATGCCATAGGCTACACAGGATGACAATATCTGAATGCGCATTCGCAGATGATCTGGCAATTTTTGCTAAAACTGAAGAAAACATAACACAACCTGAACATATGGAATGATGGACTGAAACAACATAAGGGAGCATTCATAAATTACATAAGGGTTTTAGGGGGGAGGGGGAAAAATCTTACGATTTCTTATAATGGGGGAGGAGAAGGGTGCGATAAATCTTACATAAGATACCCCTTTTCAAATAGAATTAAATTCTTAGAATTCAGAATGCAAAATACAGGCATTGTAAAAACAAATTACTCAAAGTTCGGTCCATAGAATAAATAAATCTAGAATCGAGTCGCCTAAAATCCAGTGCGATTACGCTTTGGCTCGCTTCGCTCGCCAGAGCTTATTCGGGCGCTGCGCGCCCTCGCCTTTTCCTACTGTCAAACTGTTCATTCTTCGAGAGTCGTTTGAATAATGTTACAATTATTTTTCAAAGCATATAAACCTGCACATTCAAAAGAGGGTAATGGGCAAGAAAAGTTAAATGAAATTTGGAAAACATTGAGAGTGGAAGGTTTTGAAGAAAATATAGAAATCGAAATTAATAGCCTGCATTAAAAACTTCTAGTTGATTAAAACCCCATAACACTTTTTTAATTTTTAAATATTTAATTACATATAGGATTTTAGGGTCGGATTTTATTTAATACCACAATTTTACCAAAATTTAAATATGTAGAATCTTTGATTTCAAAATTTCAATGAATTTAATTAGTACAAGTGTAAGCTTGCTCGCTTACTTGTGCCTTGAAAATATCCAATGCAATTGTGGGCCAAACATCGGTAAATTACAACTTTTCTTGTAATCTTACGTAAGGGGGGGTCATTGAAAATCTTGCGAAATCTAACATAGCGGGAGGGAGGGGTCCAAAAAATCATGAAAACACCCTTACGTAATTTATGGATGCTCCCTAACATGGTAATAAATACAAAGGAAAAGAAGATAATCGTAATATCTAGATAAGAAATAACAACAAATGAAACATTGAATAGAGTGATATTAGAACAAATAGACACATATAGATATCTGGGAGTGAATTTGAGCAATATAGAAAATATAGGGAATCCGGAAATGGAAGTGAATAGTAATATATAAGTTGATATACAGGGTGGTTCAAAATTATTTACCGAAAATTCAACTGGTCGTTGTAAACATTATTCTAAGCCCATTGTCGTTTTCCGCTTGCAAAACGGACAATTAGTTACAGAGTTACAGAAAAGTTACAAATTTTCAACATTTGGAGCACCATAAATGACGCGTGCCAGTTGTCAACCGGTCAATGAGCGAAAAAGACATAAATTTACTCCAGTTACTGTTCGTCGGTGGTTTTGAACTATTGTTGTGTTCTTTGTTATACTTGAAAAAAAGGCCTAGTTTGCCCCATATCTAGCTACAGAGGGGACAGTTTGGTATAGATTCTCGTCCGCAATACTAGCGTTTCCAAATAAGTTAGAGAAAATTTGTAAAATTTCGATATCAAAATTTAAATTTTTTAATAATAGAAATCCTGATTTCAGGTGATTTCTAATCATACCTTCAATAGGGAATTTGCCTACATGAGCAAATTCAAAAAGTTCACGTTTAACTTATAGCGTTGTGAATGCATGTTCATTTAACACATATTTCATGTCTAGAAACAAAGTAGTTTTAAAGTTATTAAAATCAAAAAACACGATATTTTAAATTGATCTGAAACGGAAGATACACGTCTCTGACGTCACACTTCAGAGAGTAAGGTTATAGTTACCAAACTAGTAACTTTCATGATCATAGGTAGGCAATGGTCATCCAAACTACTTTCCGTTCGCCGTTTTCTCACATGTTTTCAATATTTTCATTTTTGTTTAATTTTATTAGTGGTAGTTGTTGTTTTTACGATCGACAGAAAGGCAAAATACAAAAAGTTCGGTTATATTTTGCAGTCCAGCAATGGATTTTTGTGTGATCGGTTGCATATTCTAGTCTTGTCTTTCGGAAAGCTAAATTCACGCTCTGAAATGTGACGTAAACTTCCTTTTTAGGAGCACTCGGGAAATTTGAATTTCAATCTCCAATTTTTCAATTGGTAATACGAAAAAATGATTTTCTTTTACACCTTTATCTAAGTTTCTGTAAGCACTACCGATTAAGATAAACTTTGAAAATCATGCAAATTCCTCATTTTCGGTAACTAATTTTGAATCACCCTGTATAGACCTGCTTTGATCTATGGCTGCGAATCGTGGGTTCTTATAAATATCTAAAATACCTCTTTTTCTTTATCGACGTTTTTAAAATATTTTCTGAAGATAATTTTATTTTGTTTACTAACTAATAAAAAATAGGGTTTTAAAAGTTACTCTAATTTATTGGATATCTCATAGATAAGATATTTTATACTTCATTAATCAATTGTCTGGGTTGAGCCACAATTAGCTATTAAGTATTCAGTGATTTAGATTTTGTAGGGTATTCAATTGTCTATTCAGTTAATTTCGCATTGGTTGTCTGGACATTCGAGTATTTATAGTTTCTTTTCGGTGATTTGCGTTGATTAGATTTTCATTTCATCATTCCAATATCAACACGTTTTCGTTTGCATTCATCACTGACACTAGTTACCTATTCTCAACTGAAGATTAAAAACGCAGAATAGCACTCTAAGGGCCAGTTCCTCCAACGTCCGTTAACAAGTTTCTTATCTAGCAAGTTCTTAACTGGTCAGTTTAAATTTTCGGATGTTTCGGAGCGTTTCTCCATCTTTCGTAACGCTCTCGTTAGATAGTTTAGTAGTTGGTAAGACTGATCTCCAGGTCACAAGAAATCTTGCGCGATAGTCGAATTCAAGTCGAAATTTCACGAAAAAGCCCATAAAGTGCAAAGAATTTGGGCAAATCCGGATGTTTTTTATAACTTGATTGTCCCATCTATTGTTTGGAAAATGGTGAATAGGGTTGAAAATATACGTGACAAACATTATTTTTCGTTGTACCATTTTACGTTGGTACCACTTGTTTTTAAACACGCCAATCAAAAGACTAGCTAGCCCCTGTTGGGCTTGAATCGGCAAGTTTCGTTGGTTAAGACCATATAAACAGATTTTTGAGTGGTTAATTAATGGTTAACTACTGGTTTACATAGAGATTGGTTAGCAGACTGTTAACTAACGTTGGAGAAACTGACCCTAAACGATTAACCGGCCAGTTACCGGAAGTTACCTAGAACCTAGTGTATACTGACGATTGAAAAACCGACCCTGAAAAACGCAGAATAGCACGAGAAACAAGTAACCGAGCCGTTATCATCTGAAGTTAACTGTAACCAGAGAGAAGTAGAGAGTGATCGTGCTGTAGAAATACGCCAAATATTGTTGATTGCCTAAAATTAGTAACTCTGGATAAATTAAAATCAAATTATTCCTGGTGGGAGCACATTATCTAGTGGGGGTTTAACCAGACAGCTACTGAGAGCAGCGTAGACAATTCAGCCTAAGAAAATCACCGTAACTAAGGCTAAAAAGTGACCTTTTATACGGAAAGTCACCATAAAAAGTCACCTTTTGACGGATTTCGCGCAACTAATTCCCCACAAGCACGATCAGTCTACTTTGTCTATGCTGTAACCCACTCTACACTGGCGATTGGAAAATCGGCCCTCAAACGAAAGGGATACGTATAAAATCAATTTTCGTTCTATCATGGCGCGTAGTGAGACTCAAATATTATTTTCGACATTTTTGAGAAGAAACTAGGCGACGAACTATGCGAAAGAATGTGAATGTATAAGTTAGGTATGATATGACACTAGTTTGGTAACTATCACCACACTACAATTTCATATTCATGCAAATTGACGTCAAGTTTTTCTCTTAATCCAAACAAAAACAATTGCTTTCCGCAAATGTAATTCTTTTTGAACATACATGCACTGATCACTCAACAAGTTGAGTAGGAATTGATAAAATTTAAAAAAAACACCAATAAAACATTATTTGTAAAATAATTTGTAATGCAGTAATTTTTTACGATTAAATCTGTTTTCTTGGATTTTCTGAAAAGTAGGATTCAAAACTTTTTACCTGCTACTCATACTCATATTTAAAATCGGGCTGTTTTTGATATTTGATTAATACTTCTAACTGAAATGAGAATTGCCAGGAAAAAAACTGCCAGACTTTTGACCAGGCGTCAGCGCTAAGTGCAGATACAGATGTTTGTTTATGTGGTCACATGTGCTGATAGGAACACACATTGATATACATTATAATGAAAATTATTATCCCCAGTGACCTTTTAATAAGTAAATCAAACACGAACCCGCACAAGTGTTCGAAATTTGCGGAATTAATTAAATTAAATGAAAAAATTCGCATGGACAGAGCAAATATTATCGCGCCGTATTCCATTTGACCCTTATTAACATACATAAAAATGATAACTCGCTCCATCTCAATAATAGCTTTATTATTTGCGAAATATACTCGCGAAGTAATTAACTTTTCGCCAAAATTTAAGTATGTTAGGTTAGGCTTAGCCTTCCTAATTAATTCTCGGGAATTTGCAATTTTAATTGGGCGCGCGCCGAATCAAGTGCGAAAAATACCCAAACAACGATATATATTTTCGCAGTACCTGCAGTAATATATCCTTCGCGGTGTCGGTTATTAAAAATGCAATAGAACCGCGTAAACTGACCTTGGAACATTGTAAATGTGTAAAATGACACGGTGATCGTACGATGTAAATAATGATGAGACTGCCCATTAGAAAACAAGCGAAGAATGACAGCTCCCTATTAAAATATTCGGAAATGCTTTTCTCAACGCTGCATTCCAAATTATATAGAATAAATTAATAGTAATAAGACTTTTATGGGAGGAAACACTATGCTGTTCAATAAGTTTTGCGGTTCGATAAGAAAAACACAATTTTATGATTTGAAATACATTCTAGTATCTCTGAACATCAATACACATGTTCCAACGAGATTCCAATTTATGAATTCCATCCCTGAAGTGAGAATCTGGAAGGGGTGCAAAATACGCTTCCGCAGCTGTTATGACCTCATCATTTGAGAAAAACGGATTCCACACGTGAATTTTTTTAGGAATGGAAACAGATGGAAGTTGCTAGGAGCCAAATCTAGTGAATATGGTGGGTGCTCCAACAATTTGAACTCTAATTCATGGATTTTAGCCATTGTCAAAATGCTTTTGTGACACGGTGCATTCTCCTGATAAAAAAGATTTTTTTTCTTCTGCAAACCGGGTCTTTTCTCACGAAAAAAGGTTACAATAGTATTCAGACTTTATTGTTTCATCAGGTTGCAAGTAATCCACAAAAAAATTCCTTCCGGATCCTAAAAAACTGATGCTAACACCTTCTTGTCCGATTTCTGGACACGAACTCGTTTCGGAGTCGAAGAACCAGGTTCACACCACTCTTCAGCCTCTTGTTTTGGTTCCAGATCATGGTGATAAACCCAAGTCTCATCCGTAGTAATGAATCGACGCACAAAATCCACTTTATCCTTTCGAAAATGCTCTAAATGTTGATGGGAAAGTCGCATTCGAATGTGTTTTTGTTCCAGTGTTCCAGTGAATGCGGCACATATTTTGCATACAACTTTCTGAAAACCAATACTTCAGTAATTGCTTACACTTCCCTATAAGACCCCTAGTTCTTCTACAAAATCTCTTTCAGTCACTGGACGATTTTGCGATATCTTGTATTTTTCTACGATTTCTGGTGTTGTTACTGATTTTGGACGTCCTTGACGTGGATCGCCTTCAAGGCTTGTACTAACTACCACGTCTATATTGAGCAACCATCTTTCTACTGTACTAATTGAAGGCGAAGAATCCTTATACACTTTCAACATTCGTTCATAAATTTCCTTTGGTTTTAAACCGCCCAAGAGTAAAAATTCAATCACCGCAGGATACTTGATTTTTTTCATTTAAAAAACTTATTGTAACACGTCCATGCTAAATGGCCTGTAAACAAAGAATGAAATGACATATTGAAATAAAACTTCACATTCGATCATATGAACAGTATAACAACATAACAAAAAAAATTAGGCTAGTAGCAATGCCGCAAAACTTACTGAACAACCAGGTATCATTTTAATATGTGATAAAGTAATGATGGTGTTTATTCAGTTGAAACTCGGCGAAATTCTGGGATTTCTACTTCTACAAAATGTGGATATGAGAAATGCGAAACCGGGGTTTATGGTTGCACGTGAGTGCGCGAAAATTAAGATGTAGCTGAATTTTGTTGCTTGAAACAAAAGGAAGCGCGCATTGGACGATGAACCTCTGCGGATGTTTTCTTTAGAGAAAGTTCTTCCCACAGAAATTAGCTTTCCATTAAATAATGAATGGTTAACGCTATTTTAATATAATTCGCTGAAATATACACACACCTATTGCTCGAAAATAAATCAGATTTAATCAATCGATCTTATCAATCAATCAGATTTGTGTTGAGTAAGGATTAAAGTATTATAGCTAATTTATTACAATCAAATTATTAGAAGCGAGCTACTTTTGGAAGTAAACGAGAATTTGATTGTAATGAACGAAAATTTCAAAGAGCGATATGTAAGGTTCATTCCAACAATGCTCGGAACTCGTCCTCTGACGACCTGCGCACGCGCATTGTAAAATAATCATTCCATTTTTACAATGGGCGTGCGAAGGCCTTCAGAGGACAAGTTGCGACCGTTGCTGAAATGCACCTGTAATTTTATCTAG
>JAUIMX010001004.1:0-10398 GCA_033557805.1 Phaenonotum sp. SLE1380
ATTATTGTAGCTTTATTTTCGTAAAATCCGCAAAAATTTTTGCTGAGAATATTCTCAAATAACCTGAACTTACTATTACCATTAGAATTTTTTGTAAATTCATGGTATGCTAATCTTTACCTGAGCCTTTTTTTAACATAATTATTATCACTCTAATACAAAATAATCCAAAACTACTTGTTTAATTTTACTTTGACAACGAAAAAGCGAAAAAGGATCAGAAAAACGTTGAAATTAATTGAGAAAATTAACAACATTAATTTACTGTATTATTGGAATAATGGTTTTATTTTTCAAATAAATCGTTGAACTTGTCTCAAATAGTTCATTATCAATGACCGAAAGATTATTTCATGAATAAGTTGATTATAATTACATATGGCAAAAAAAGATATTTCCATTTTTTTTGCCGGGAAATTTTCAATGAAAACTCTAACGTGTTATATATCGTTGTTGAGGTAATTTTAAAACCATTCAAGAAATATAAAAACATACAGGTGTTGCAGATAAAAAAAAAGGACAAAATGTGATAACTTGAAAACCATCATTCATAGAAAAATTTGTTCACATTAAAATCTACGTAAAAAAATACTTGGAAATTTTCCTTTACAGATAAGACGTAATAGAAAGTAGCAAATAATGAAAAATGCCCTGTACTGAATCAATAAATTTGATCCAAAGACCGGTTTCATTGGGACAATGAACGATATTTATTGAAAGTTATTATTTCATTGAAATTTTCGTTGGTTCAATAAACTTTTTCACTGCGTATATAAATCATCAATACTAACAAAGAAATGTTATTATTAAACTATAATTATGATGAACATTGGATCAAATTTATTAACATGATGAATGATGCGGAATGATTAATTTGATGAATGATGCGGTTTTCGACATTCACCTGTTCTCGAAAATCGAGGCCGAGATACATTAATTACTTTTTAAACAACCCCATCGCCACCAATTTCAATCACCCTGTATGTACACTTAGGAAAGCCACCCGATAACCCTCGTGGGGCAAAAATTTAGAAAAATGGATAAATAAATCAAATTTTTAAATGCTGAAAGTGAGTAACTACGCTCACGTATGGATTATGTCATGAGTGTTTACTGGAACAGTTTGTTTATTTAATCCTTACTTTGAACATTTGAAAATTCTAGTAGAGAATTTTTTACTGTAAATAAATTTCAGTATTAACCTTTCGCGTTTCTGCATGGTTATTTGTAAAAAAATTAAGCTGCATTTACGTTCTTCTCGCGTCCAAGTTTTGTCAATTCGTATTACCGAGTTGAATAATAATAACAATAATAATAATGGTCTTTAATGCTTATTCCTCGCATAAGAAACATGTATCTCAAAAATAGTAGGAAATTGAATAAATATTCAAGTTTAAATTATAGACGCTCCCCAATAATACAAAAATTGACATCTCTTATGATTGTATAAATATTGAAATAGTTAAAAATTCACTTTTTTTCTGTTTTTTTCGCAATAATTCGAAAAGTTGGAAACAGTGACTGGATTTTTAGAATCGGTTTTCTGTCCCTCAAAATACGGTCAGTTTGAACATTTAAACCCTCCTCCTATATCTTCAATAATCAACGAGATTTCCATTACCGACAAATTCTCTAGGACAGTCTGTGGTGTCGTTCCATCGTTGCGGTATCGGTGGTATTCGCGTATTGCCAGAGAGATGGTAAAAATGTGTACCTAGCGAGAGGCGATACCTAGAATGACCCATTTTTTATATTTCTCTGGAAATTTTCTATTTTTCTTTGGCAAAAAGCCGGAAACTTAACTGCGCACTTCGTTCAATTAACTCAGTATTGCGAGATAAAAAGAACTGCAAGCAAAGAATTTTTCGAAACGTTAAGTTTACAGTTTTGTTTGTCGCGTATGGGTAACTGTACACCTTTGATTGAGTGGGTAATAAATAGCAGGTGTCTTCGGTTATTATTCAGAAAACGCGGAAAAACATTTCAAAAAGCGCGAATATCTTCGCTCAAAATTTCACGCCGCAATGGGATCCGCTTTATCACGATTCTCAATTTCAAATACGGTCGGTACCACTTCCTTTGATAAACCTTACATAATGTTAGTTTATAATATATTTTCACTGTTGATGTGTCAAATCAAATTTTTATTGCGAATCTCATTCCATACAAATCGGGAACCAATCGTAAATCTGCATCCAGACTACGCGACGCTGTTTCTTGATAAAACAAATGGTTCGGAATGTCCAAACAAAAAAAAAACAGAGAAACTGCTGCCGCGGATGAATCTACATGCGCCGTAATTAGTACATACCGCCACCGTTGCAACTATAATAAAGAATCACGTAGTACAAACCGCATTGCATCCCAAAAGAATGTATGCTTGCCATACAGTTCGATTAATTAAGGAATTGTTCGTTTTTCGTGTCTGCTGAACAAAACACACTGTACACGCATAGAAGCAGCTCGCAACGATCCGTCTTTCTAGTCCAACAAAAATCAACAGGCACTGATTATGTCTCGCGAGGCAATCTCGCAACAAACATACATTCACACTGCGAGGCATGCCTCGCGTAGTCTGGACACAGCTTAAGGATTTCAAAATAAATTTATTTACATTATACCAATGAAACTAATATTTTAGTTCTGATAATATGAAAAAGTAAACAAAAACATATTCGTTGAAGTTTCGCAAGTGAAAATTCGTTTTGCTTTCCAATTTCTTTTCAGTTATTGAAATAAATTCAGTTATCGTTATAAACAAATTTGAAATTTTCCGATTTCATAAAACTAGCCCCATTACCATTTGAACAACATCGTAAAAGTCATTTTTACGCAACTAAAAAAATAACTACTTGTAACAATTACATAAATGTGAGTAATTATGAAATTACTCCGTGCAATGTGAGTAGTGTTTCGAAGTGATTATTAAGGCAAATACTTAGAACAATTATAGTACTTGTAACAACAAAATCATCATTTGACCTACAGGCCAATTGAAATGTGGAATATTTTTGAGATTTGCCATGAAAACTTTAGCATCTACAAAATTAAACAGTCGGATACTGAATTAAATCTCACTGGCTTCTATTAAGCTTAAATTTAGTTTATTCCTCAGTCCCGCTATAAATTGTTATTAAACAGTTAACATCTAAACCTTTGCTTCAACAAATTACATCAGTAATATCATTCTCATTTGAAATATGAATTTTTGATATATAAAGAAAATTTCACAAACTCCTTTTTTAGTGCGAATTCATCTCATTTGTTTTTTCATGACCCAAAATAATTATAAATTCTCATAATTGCCTAAAGACTAAATCAACAAATAAGTAGGTGTGGTGTGATACCATTATCTGTACTCTATTATTGAGGAATTTTATGCCCAATTATCCTGTAGATACGAAAATAATTTGCTACGATATCTCGTTGATTATCAATATTAAGATTAGAACGTGTCCAAAATGAACACTTTTTTAATATCTTAATTTTAATTAATAACTCGTAATGAATATTGATAACTGAAGACGAGATATGGTGTTTGTGATTTGAAAAGCAAAAATGTACGCGATAGTAAACATTGATAATACGCTCAAGATTTTTTGCTGTTATTTTCAGAATTATTGGCAAGAATGATTTATTAGCACATCCACGTGGTTCTATTTTGCAGTATGTTACCAGTTTCAACATAATCTACAAAAGTACAAGTGTGAATTTAATTATATTTCAGCGTGTTTAACAACTTGCTGATAATGTAATGTCTCATTTAAGCTCAATGCTAATAAGGTAAAATATTAGAAAAACACGTTGATTCACTTTCGGCAATTAAGCACGTAATTATTACGCCATGCAAATAAACATTAAACAAAATTTTACCTTCGAAGAACTTTAATTTCGTTTTCTAAGGAATCCTCCTTTCCCTTCAGAGCCTTTTTATCTATGATTTTAACAGCATACATCTGGCCCGGTCTCTCCTTGCTTTCGGCCAGCCTAACGACCGAAAAGGCACCCCTAGACCCAAAAATTGGAGAGGTTAGGACGAAATCTGACATTTCGTTTGAAAGCACTTACGTCCCCAGCAGTTCCTTGAGAAAATACTTGTCCTCAACGGACGGCTGCTTCTCGGAATCCTTCCCATCCTTTTTAGCCTTTTTCTCAGAGTCTTTTTTCCCGAATAGTGGCATTTTCGCGATTTTCCTGTTCTACCTTATTTCAATCTCCGACGCCCCCCCAATACATAAATATTGCGTTTTATTAACTGTAAACGGCACAAACCATAACAAAACAGCACGCACTATATTCCTAAACAATTACTTGATTATGGGCATGTATGTTGCAAAATAATTTATCAGTAACTGAAGCGATAACTAGAAAACCTGCCTTTCTTGTCAAGTCAGTCTGGCTGTCGGACTATCAGTGCCACCAAACGACGACAAGCCGAATTACACCAATCAAATGTTAATGCCGCTTTTTGCTAACTTTCATTACATGAATAAATGATTTCGAGCCCTTTGCTTGATAAAAAAAGATGGAATACTGTTTGCAACTATCAGAAAAGTACTTTCTTTTTTCATGCAGAAATTCACCCTTGCATTATTAAACAAATCGTTATCGAGACTAAAAAGATCAAAATATTCCTGAACGAATTTATTAACATTACATTACGGCGCAAAACAAAAGAAAATCGACGTAAATCGAAATAATTGCAATCTAGGCGGTGTGTATGCGGAGCAGCAACTAGATTCTAGAGTCAAAGTACCCATTTACAGAGTAATAAAAGATAGCAAAGAGAGCAAGTTAGTGAAAAAAAAAACGTAATATAAAATACTTGTTACATAAATTTATAAAATGCAGACGGCGAAATCAATTGTTTACGTATATAGCGAGATGTTTAATTTTTAGGAAAAAAGTTTTGCGATGAATTTAATAATTGTCTTATTTGTCATTGCAATCAATCTTGTAAACGCACGTACTAATGCATTCATTGCAAAAGGTCAACGTAACATGCAAGTCTTGTTGCCTATACGTTAGCATTGCGTACTCAATGAGCTAATAACGACATTTTACCGAGCGACATTATACATAATAAGTACATAATGTATAATGTCATCAGTAAGTTTGAGATAACTAACCCACCATGTTCAATGCTCTATTTCTATTTTTCGTATACTTCTACATAGTAACGATTTCATTTGGTTGCTGTTCAACTATTAGTATCGCAAAATTCAAGAAAATTCTCGAGAATTTCTTAAAAAGAGAGTTGCTTTGAAATTTTGAGAAAAAAAGTGTAAGAGATATACTAGATTTCATGTTTTTACTACTGAAAATTGACTTTTAAGCTATGTTTTCTCAACAAAAGTAGAAGACAAATACTATAAACTAAATCAAATGCTAAACTTGCATGTAAGAAAAGTACACAACCAGAAATCCAAAACACACACACATTTTCTCAGAGGAAATATTCTAAATGAACCAAAGTAACTATTTTCATTTAGAATGTTGTTTTGTACAGCAGCCTTTTTTATTGATTGCAAATAGCAATAATGTGTAATTTTCTGAATATTTTGAAAATTTTCTAATTGAGTTTTTATGAAATTTATTTGAACAGCACAAGGTTTGCGATTTAAAATATACAGTAGTTGCGCCAAAATTTGGATATCGATATTTGGTTATTCGACGCTTTCACCCTTAGACTAGTCTAAGCTTTCACCAGACCAATCATAGGGATTTTTGTTGCGTATTTGTAAAACAGTTGGGGACTTGGGTGGCTGCCTGACCTTTGACAGTTTGAATCATTTTAATGACATATTCGCGACCGCTCCTATATTACAAACAAACGACACAGGAAATAAATATTTTGTCTTCTTCCGCATTTGATAATGAAACGGTACATCCCGGTGTGAGAGTTAGTCGTTAGGATTTTGATAGAAAAATGGCCGGTACGGACAGAGTTTCTTTGACGGATGCCCTCTCGAATGTTGATGTTTTGGACGAGCTTCCTCTTCCTGATGAGCAGCCCTGCATTGAAGCTCAGCCGTGTTCAGTTGTTTACCAGACCAATTTTGATACAAATTTTGAGGACAGAAATGGGTTTGTCACGGGCATTGCGAAGTACATTGAAGAGGCTACAGTACATGCCAGTTTGGTAAGCATGTACAGTTATCTATGCAAATGATTGATTTTCAAAATTTACAATTATTTTAGAACGAACTGCTTGAAGAAGGTCAGGAACATGCAGTTATGTTGTATACTTGGAGATGTTGCTCCAGAGCTATTCCACAACCTAAATCCAATGAACAACCAAACAGAGTGGAAATTTACGAGAAAACTGTTGAAGTTCTGGCCCCAGAAGTCAACAAGTTATTGAATTTCATGTATTTCCAGGTATGTAAGAGTTACTTTTAGTAGGAAACCTCTATTATGTTATTTTAATAATGACAACTAATATTTATTTTGTGACATTGATTGATATATTTACTATTGCAAAGTATTCATGGTGTTTTTCGATAAATATGATTGATAACTGATGTTCTTGATTACCATTGCTTTTTTTACTATTGGAAACTAATCAACTAAAATAGTATGAGGGGCTCTAAGAAGTCGATCATCTCTTATATAATTTAATTTTTATTGTTTTGCAAAGTGAAAAGGTCCCTCACAATAGTAAAGTCAAATGTGACTAGTAACACTGCATACAATCTTCTTCTTTCCTGAAATCACTCGCCATATAGAATGACATTTGCCTACAGAAAATTTAACTGACTCGGTCCAAGAAAAATTTTTTCTGGAATAGCTTCGATTACTGCCAATAAAGCGAAAGCCCGATTGTCAGAACACTAAGTGTCT
This sequence comes from Phaenonotum sp. SLE1380, assembly GCA_033557805.1. Taxonomy (NCBI): domain Eukaryota; kingdom Metazoa; phylum Arthropoda; class Insecta; order Coleoptera; family Hydrophilidae; genus Phaenonotum; species Phaenonotum sp. SLE1380. The sequence goes on from JAUIMX010001004.1 coordinate 6,844, forward strand.
GGATAACGCGTGGGTGGGCGCCCAAAGTATAGAATTGGAATTATTACTCTTCAATTACTTGCTTGTTCAAAATCCTCAAACAGGTCGATTTTTATTTTCAATTTTACAATATTTTTTAAGAAGTTTGATTTTTATTTCAACCCCTCTCTACCCTACGAACTACCCCTAATTATTTTTAAATAGGAAGGGTAGGGTTGTTGTATATCTTTTGAAAGGAATTCAAATTACCTATCCAACGAGGTATTTATTTTTAAATTCCGATGAGGGTTTTCTAGATATTCAATTTTTATCATAATTTTATGATGATATCAGTGTTGGAAAAATATAATAAAAATTGAAGATCATGAAAACTCCTTATCGGAATTTGAAAATAAATACCTCGTTCGATAGGTAATTTGAATTCCTTTCAAAAACTATACAACAAACCTACCCTTCCGATTCAAAAATATTTAGGGATAGTTTGTAGGGAGTTGAAATCGGAAATGAAACTTTTCAAAAAATATTGTGAAATTGAAAATAAAAATCGACCTGTTCGAGGATTTTGAACAAACGAGTAATAATTCCAATTCTATACTTTGGGCGCTCACCTATGCGTTATCCAGACACTTGGTGTTCTAACGATTGGGCTTTTGCTTAATTGGCAGTAATCGAAGATATTCCAAAAAAAATTTTTCTTGGACCGAGTCAGTTAAATTTTCATGTAGACTGTATTTGAATTTGATATATAAACTTTAGTTATTTTAAAAATGCTAATGGAAATTTAATTTCAATTTTTACAGAGAAAAGCAATCGAAAGATTTTCTCAAGAAATTAAACGCCTTTGCCATGCAGAAAAACGAAAAGACTTTGTCTCCGAAGCTTACCTTTTAACCCTGGGAAAATTCATCAATATGTTCGCTGTTTTGGATGAACTGAAGAATATGAAATCGAGTGTTAAAAATGATTATTCCACCTACAGAAGAGCAGCCCAGTTTCTGAAAGTAATGTCTGATTCTCAAACTCTTCAGGAATCGCAAAATCTATCCATGTTCCTTGCTACGCAAAACAAAATTCGTGACACCGTTAAAGAGAATTTAGAAAAAGTAGCTGGGTATGAAGAACTCCTTGCTGATGTTGTGAATATATGTGTTCATATGTTTGAAACAAAAATGTACCTAACTCCTAGCGAGAAACATATGTTGGTTAAGGTGATGGGTTTTGGGTTGTTCTTGATGGATAGCGACCTGTGCAACATAAACAAGCTTGACCAGAAAAAGAAGTTGAGGCTTGATAGGATCGACAGAATTTTTAAAAATCTAGAAGTAGTTCCACTATTCGGTGATATGCAGATAGCACCTTTCAACTACATAAAACGGAGCAAACATTTTGATCCAAGCAAGTGGCCTTTATCAAGCTCAAGCACACCATCTCCTCAAGCTGACCTCATGGTCCATTTACCTCAAATCAGAGAAGACCATGTTAAATACATCAGTGAACTGGCTAGATACAGTAATGAAGTAACGACTACTTATAAGGAAAGCGGAAGTGATATCGAAAATCGGGAAACTGCGGAGCTTGCTTTACGTGGGCTTCAATTGCTATCCCAATGGACTAGCGTGGTAACGGAGCTTTATTCTTGGAAACTCTTGCATCCTACTGATCACCACCAAAACAAAGATTGTCCACCGGAAGCTGAAGAATATGAAAGAGTAAGTGTTTCAATATTGGAATGAAATAAGAAACTAATCAATTTTTTTTATATAGGCAACAAGATATAATTATAGTGATGAAGAAAAGTTCGCATTAATCGAAGTTATTGCTATGATCAAAGGGTTGCAAGTATTGATGGCCAGGATGGAAACAGTTTTCACAGATGCAATCCGTAGAAATATCTATGCGGAGCTACAAGACTTTGTTCAATTACAGTTGAGAGAACCTTTGAGAAAAGCAATTAAAAATAAAAAAGATCTTATACGAAGTATTATCATGTCTGTAAGGGAGACGTGCGCAGATTGGCAAAAGGGAGTAGAACCCCTTCAAGATCCTGCACTAAAAGGTAAAAAGGACCCCGATAATGGTTTTGGGATTAAAGTACCACGGAGAAATGTTGGGCCTTCTTCGACTCAACTATACATGGTGAGAACGATGCTTGAGTCTCTCATTGCTGATAAATCTGGAGGGAAAAGAACACTGCGAAAAGACATCGATGGGCAATACCTGATGCAAATAGACATGTTCCACAAAACATCGTTTTATTGGAATTATCTCTTGAGCTTCAGCGGTAAGACTTCAATACATTGTCAAGTATGTAAAAATTCTGATTATTTTTTCTTAATTCAGAGTCACTTCAGAATTGTTGCGATTTATCGCAACTGTGGTACAGAGAATTTTATTTGGAAATGACGATGGGAAGACGCATAAATGTAAGTCATTGTGGAGTTGGAATTTGAGCTTAGCTTATTAATATTTTTTTTGTTGAAGAAATGTACCGTAAGACATCATCATAATGAAGAATGTAATGATTTGATTACTATGGAGAAAAGGATTCAATTCCCCATTGATATGTCTATGCCTTGGATTTTGACTGATCACATTTTAAAGACGAAAGAACCTTCGATGATGGAGTGAGTATTTGATAAATTACCAATGAGTAAAAATGTTCTAGCTCCCTATCAATTAATCCCATTTTAATAGTCCGGTATTTTTTCCTTGAGAGTGAGTGAAATTTGGACTTTAGTTACTAACTAATGTCATGAATTTATTTAGGACTAATAAGTTGAGGTATTTGTAGCTTTGATGAGGTGTGTGGTAGACATCAGGTGCTACATTTAAGCTTAATCAAATCAATAACCTGAAGGGTTGAGCTTAATGGGTGTCAATACTGGAGCAATTAGAAAAAAATAAATAAAATAAAACAATTGGTGTCTCAGCAAAAATTGATGCTCTCAAAACACTTGTTAAGATGACGTAAAAATAAACAGCATTATCTATTTACAATTTTGAACTTGTAGCACTTTGACAAGATTGAGGTTTAATTGTAAGACTAATCTTATCTTTTACTGTGTATGTTCCTTTAATTTTCCTAGGATAATCAGTTCTTCACTGTTTCAAATTATAATTTTCATAAAAAAATATGGCATTTCTCAAAATTGTCAACTTCAGCCCAGTGATTTTTCAGATGAAATCATATTCAAATTTCTTGAGGAATATGCGCTAGCACAACATAAACATTGTGCTAGGACATTGGTACTCGATCGATTTGAAACATCGATGTTTCGGATAAAACCATTGAATGTTATTCATCAATGTAGAAGTATCAGTATATTGATTGACATAGATATTTTGTACCAATGTTTTTTACGAATGTTTCCATTAATTTATTCCATTTATTTCGGGTAACAAATTGTAAAATATAAATAATTAAAAATTTAATATGTGAAATAAAATTTGTACTTCTTTGTTATAAAATTTATTTATTTGGCTATCGATTTCAGGTCAAATATACAGGGTGGTACACGAAAGTGGATCACCCCTATAAAATTTTTATTTTTGAAGATTTTTTAAATAATTTTTTTA
>JAUIMX010001005.1:0-10392 GCA_033557805.1 Phaenonotum sp. SLE1380
TGCTTTTAATTCAAGTTGCATATTGTCTCTATTTTTCAAATAATACATTTGTTGCTATCATTATGGCCACTACTGTAAATATTCAAACTTTTGAATTTTGGAAAATTTCATGGCGAGTAACGAAGCTAACAAAAAAATGATATGCATTCTTTTTATTGTCGCGATAAAGGAAAAACCAATAAAATAACATCGTATTTGTTTAGCCAGACGGTTTGTTAAACTATACAGCCGATAAAGTAAGAATGCGACCTTCAATAGACCATTTTCACAATAAAACAACATCAGCATATTATATTTCAATGATAACTGTAGAATTGCGTAGTGGTGTGAGTCTGTGTTAGTAACACATTTCATTCTTCAGAATTTTTAAACAAATAAGCAATATTTACTCTATGGAAATTCTAGGCTGATACGAGAGAGCTACTTTTGGAAATAGGACGCCAAACCCTTGATAAAATCCAGATGAATTTGATCATGAGTGAATTTTATGGGTTACAGATATACTATACACTGTGATTTTAAATAATCCAACTTTCGATCACCATGTATGCGAAATGCCATTAAGGTTGCCTTGAAATAGGCCATGAAAAAAGTTAACGAACAGCTAATATAATGTATTAAAACATCATGTCAGAAACTTGAAATCCAAAAATCATAATCATAAATCAAAAATATTTTGATCGAAGAATAGAAATGTTGGAAGAAGGCAAAAATAATGATCAAGTGTTCAAAAAAACACTCAAAATCACAAACAAAACGCCCAAAAGATTCGATATTATCAAGAAAATAAGGGAATACAAAAGAAACTAACAAAAATAATAAATTAGGTATGTGAAAATGAGAAAAAATACCAAGCATTAATAGCATAATTGCAATCTTTATAAAATATATATGCTATTATGATCATTAAGTTGTTCATTAACTTCATTGTTTAATTGTTTTATCGCACGAGAGGAAGTTTCTCGTTTGTAGCTAGCAATTTTTTATGTTAATTTAAACAACCACCAGTTTAACTCAAAGTAAACAGTACTACGATTATATTAAATCAAAATTAGGTGATCAGACAATACGTGTTTTGTTTTTCGTTGGTCACAGTCGTGCAGAACGAAATTTTCTAATTACTCCATGACTAATTCTTTAATGGCTCATTACCTACATCATAAACTAGATTGTTTTATTTATTTCGTAATAATTCAATTTTAATAGACATTTCATCGTTTGAATTATTTATTCATGGTGTTTTACACTGATAAATTAATTGCTCTTATTCTGCAGTGTATATACGTCAAAGCGATGTCCATTTGTTTAAAAGAAATTTCCAATTTAGTTGATTGTTACTTGGAAAAAAGCAGAACAAATTTGTCAAATCAATTCGTACTTTTAAAGCCTGATGATGAAAGTATGACTCATCGAAACTATCGATTCATTCGTTACGGATTTGAGATCAAATATTAGTCAAGTTCAAATTCCATTCATCAATATGTAAGTTAATAGAAGCACTGTTCGAAGATATTCCAGTAATTAACTTGATTTCAAATATCAATAAATGAGAATGAGTCAACAAGTAGATGGTTCATTAATTGCCAAATAAAATATGTTTAAATTCGAAAGTACGTATCCATTCTACAAAACACAGAATCATAGATGAATTGTTCGTGACAGAATTATACGTAAATAACAAAAGAATTAGATGCTCATTTGTTTAAAAATTCTCCAAGTGACGTCAGAAATAAAAATGGAAGACATACGCATTTCTATTGTTTACTTTAACAGCCAATTAACATACGTATTACTTTTCAACAAACTTATTGATTGATATAAATTGTTATATTAGTAGAGTGAATAGCGAAATATCTGATCAGCATAGATGAAACAAGCAAGAGAATTCATGTAGGTATATGTGGTAAAAAGGAATGCAAAAAGAAATGAACACCAAACTTGTTTATCGTCCGTTGCAAGATGACGGAATTAATACTTTATTCAAATTAGAGGGCGTTTAGTTCAGCGTACAATGGACAAATTTAAATATAACTAGTCCCGACCAGCATTTCGATTATTTTCGTTGGGATCCAAATAAAAATTGCAGCGCGATTTTTGCTAATGCAAGCATGTGCAACAAACTTCCCCGTCCTGCACACAGCTGTCGGGGACAGTGATTCCCAAACCTTTATTGGGAATAACAAAACCCAACAATAATACCCTCTAACAGTTCAGAATACCAGAGAGAAGTATTGGTAAAACTTCTTCAGTATAAATCCCGTATTTAACCATTCAATTCCATTGGAACAAGAAATAATATCATTGTTTCCGAATCTAAACTAATAAATTTCATTGTTTCCTAATCTAAAGTAAACAAGAATTGTGAGAAAAAACCTAATTATCTAGAAAGCTACGCTGATTGTTTTAAAATGACATTAGCTATCGATTTACCACGTGAGCCCACTAGATTTTGCAAAAACCCCAACCGTTCGAGTACCACTGCTTTATTACAAGAGGGGTCTAGACATAAACCTACAAACCTAGACAGTTAGAGCCCCTATAGAACCATATGCTGTTCGTACACGGTAATCCTCACCCACACCACCAAATTGTAACTAATACAAAGAAACCCAGGCGATCCGTCAACACAAAGGGGTGCATTTTTGAGTAAACAGAAAAATCCTTAGCAATTAAATAAGACCGGAATCTAACATTTACTATCGTTATTTCTTCAATAATAGCATCGACTTATTATTCAATGATAATAGCAACGGTTTTTGCAATTAATTGTCATTCTTTGGAATTAAAACCCGGCGCGATCTAACCAAAACTTCCAGGTTGAAAATCTCGAACATTACGAACCGTACGATTTTCGTTTTTAGCAAACAGAATCTTTATACGTTTGCAAATCTTTTATAATTGATGGAAAATTGCGAAAACTCACCTAGCTAAAGTATATTCCGATTTATTTGGCACAAAACTTTAACGACACAAAGCACTAAACGGTTCAACTTCGGATTGACTCACTCGCGCACCGGCTAATGAAGATGGCGTGTGCCCCTCCAAAAAAGCCGAATCATGCCTTCCGATTGGCCGATTTGAGTCGGGACGCTTCAGCGCTGCCAACCTAACCTGATTCTAGTGAGGGTGTGGTAATTTCCCTGTAAAATAGTGGGAGTTTTGCAAAAACAACTAAATAAACAGTTCAATCGATATTTTCGATTTGGGAAAATTGCTTGATATTCTCTTAAGCGTTTTTCCAAGCTTTTTTTGTTTAATTTTGAGGGGATATTTTAAATTTTTGGTTCGTAATGACGTCGGTTGTATTGACCTTGCAAAACACGCATTTGCCTAGTGATCTGTTTTATCAGCAGTGCTAGGTTAGTCTTGTCAGTTCAAACGTCAAATTCGCTTAGGTTGTTTGGGACACCTTTTTTATTTTGATTCAAATGGATGAGTGCAGGTTATGACATAGTGAACAGAATTTTGCGATTCTTGTCTTTGAATTTCGCAAGAATTTTGGTGAAATGGAGTTTTACAATTACTTGAAGGAACCAGAACTGGTATCAACGGTGCAAAAGTATTTTGGTGTTAAACTCTTGGATAAAGGTGCCAAAAACGGGTGTAATTACGACGGAGAGAAAGAATCAAAGAAGAGTTATGAAATAACCAATAAATTTTGGTACTATTTATTTGTGTTTGGCACTGCTCTTGGTGATGAAGTTTTCTACTCGTGTTTCATCCCTTTTTGGTTCTGGAATGTTGATGGTGCTGTAGGTAGAAGAGTGGTGTTGGTGTGGACCATCGTGATGTATGTTGGTAAGTGAAAAAAATTGAGTTTTTACAAAGGGAAATACTTTAATTATGTATAGTACGGTTATGAATCAATGTCATGTTTTATCAGCAGGTGCTCAAGTGGAGGTGAGATTAATCATTGTTAAGTTTATTGTCATGACAAACTGTTATTTTTATTCCAAGAATCATTCAAAATTTTCTAAGTACTCGTTTGTTTTTGATACTTGAATCGCTTAATTCTCTTGAACGATTAAATAAGCTTTATACTTGTTATCTACATTTTACAATTGCAGTATGTGCAAACACAATTTTGTTATATCTAAATCTGTTTATTTGAATCAGGGCAAAATCTGGCTTGTTTATTTGTTAATTAAATTTATTTGATCAACGATTCAAGTGCTATATTAGAGAAATTTCCATATTAATTTGTGATTGCGCTTCAAAACAAATGATGAAGAGCATTCAACATTAATGGTAAAAGTAAATCTTGTATATTTCCTTGTGATTTGAAGTTAGAATTCCTCTGGTCTTGTTTAAAAAACAATTAACAATGCCTTATGTTAACATTCCGAACAGGTGTTTACTTGGTACGTACATTTTGAGTACTCTAAGTACTAGTATGTACTTTGTAGGTACTTAAATCTACCCACTCTCTTTTTACCTACTAATTATTTACTTTATAGGTACTGAAAAGTACTTTTTGGTAACTACTAATTCTTTTTATGTACACATTCGAACCCATCCGCACCCTCGCCACGGTTATTTCCATAATGAATTTTCAAAATTCCACATTCAACTTAATTGTATGTTGTCAATACTTTTTTCCTTGCTGCGCTCGGAAAAAGCCGACTCGGGTTTGATCTGCACCCTCGCCATGGTTATTTTCATACAGAATTTTCAAAATTTCTCAATTAACGTAATTCTATGTTGTCAATACTTTTTTCCTCGCTGCGCTCGGAAAAAACCGACTCGGGTTTGATGGGTTCGAGCGCGTAGCACCCTCGCTATGGTTATTTCCATACATCATTTTCGAAATTCCTCATTTAACCGAATTGAATGTTGTCAATACTTTTTTTCTCGCTGCGCTCGGAAAAACGCCGACTCGGGTTTGATGGATTCTCGCGCTACGTGCTCGAACCCATCTGCACTCTCGCCCATGCTTACTTCCATACACTATTGTCAAAATTTTTCATTTAACCGAATTGTATGTTGTCAATACTTTTTTCCTCGCTGCGCTCGGAAAAATGCCGACTCGGGTTTTATGGATTCTCGCGCTACGCGCTCGAACCCATCTGCCCCCTTGCCCATGCTTATTTCCATACATCATTATACATTTCTTATTCAACATAGTTGTATGTTGCCAATACTTTTTTCCTCGCGCTACACGCTCGAACCCATCTGCACCCTCGCCATGGTTATTTCTATACAGAATTCTCAAAATTTCTCATTTAATATACAGTAGAACGTCAATGATCGAACGTCAAAAAGCTGAGTTCGATTTTGGTGAAAATTTGATTTTATTTTTGCGTGTTTTTCCACATTATGTAATTTAGTTAAATAAAACGTCAGTTACAATGCAGTATTTTCACTTCAAGCAAAACATGTAAATGATAATGAATAGTTTCATTTATCGATACATTTTCATGTAAACATTACAATTACATTTTTCCGATTGTTCAGTGGGCACCCAACAGGTATTTTATTTGTCCCTTTCAAAAATCGCAATGTTTCGAAAATCGGAATAGGGGCCGGTCCCAATTGATGCGAATTATTTACTCCCTGCTCTAATTGTATATTGTCAATACTTTTTTCCTCGCTGCGCTCGGAAAAAAGCCGATTCTGCACCCTCGCGATGATCGTCTCCATACCGAATTTTCAAAATTCTTCATTTAACGTAATTGTATGTTGCCTATAGTTTTTTCCTCGTTGCTCTCGGAAATATGCCGACTCGGGTTTAATGGGTTCTCGTGCTACGCGCTCGAACCCATCTGCACCCTCCATAAAGTGATTGACCGACCATCTTTTTATATGACTCCATTTGATGTGATAGTATGTCGCAAATTCGCCATGGTTATTTTCATACAGAATTTTCAAAATTTCTCATTCAAGAGCCCTGATCAGCTAATCGAGGTATAGGCGTTCACATGTTGATGTTTTTCCTTTTCTAAAGTAACATTTATGGACCAATTTTCACAAATAATATGTCATTTTATAAATACATAATATGAATATTTATAAAAATACATCGGCAAATGGAAAAATAACAACCTGAAAGAATAGACTTTCTGTAGACGTTTAAAGACTTGTATAATTGACAGATTTGCGGCAACGATATCGTAATATTTACAATGCAATTTTATAGATATTCAAATTATCTTTGAAATAAATTTATTTAAAAGAGAAAAACTTCAACATCATATTAAATACGGAATGTTGAATATTCTGCATGAAAATGATCATCAAACCCGAGTTATTTTCCTTAGGATATTTGAAAATTCTGTATGGAAATATCCATGGCGAGGGTGCAGGCGGGTTCGAGCGCGTAACGTGAGAACCCATCAAACCCGAGTCAGCTTTTTTCCGAGCGCAGCGAGGAAAAAAGTATTAACAACATACAATTACGTTAAATGTGGAATTTTAAAAATTCACTATGGAGGTGTTGCACTTATACGCACCCTGGAGAACGCGCCCAAGTCAATTATTATTTCAAATTGATGCCAGGACGGTGGTTAGACAACGTAGTTCTTTGCCAATAATATAATGTACTCTTGCTAACGGTGTGTGCGGCTCTGTTGATTTGTTTGATAATAATATCAAGCGACTGAGAAGGCAGTTGTTTTTAATTTATGGCAGTGACACCTTATAGATCTCTGTGCTGTTTGTTTATATATAGTATAATCTATCTAGTTGATGAGTTATTATTTTAAGTTTTTGCAAAACAATTATAAATTGGAAACATTGTTTCTGTATTGTTTTGATGAATAAATAAATAATTAAATAATCATGGCAAACGCGAGGCGCGAGAACCCATCAAACCCGAGTCGGCTTTTTTTCGAGCACATAAAAGTATTGGCAACATGGAATTGTGGTAAAGAGGAATTTTGAAAATTCTGTATGGAAATACCCATACCGAGGGTGCAGAAGGGTTCGAGCGTGAAGCGCGAGAACCCATCAAACCCGAGTGGGCTTTTTCTGAGCGCAGCGAGGAAAAAATATTGACAACATAAGAATACATCAAAAGTGTAATTTTAAAAATTCTGTATGGGGATAAACATGGCTAGGGTGCAGACCCGAGTCGGTTTTTTCGGAGTACAGCGAGGAAAAAAGTATTGACAACATAGAATTACGTGAATTGAGGGATTTTGAAAATTCTGAATGGAAATAACCGTGGCGAGGGTGCAGATGGGTTCGAGCGCGAAGTGCTCGAACCCATCAAACCCGAGTCGGTTTTTTTCCTCGTTGCGGTTGAAAAAAAGTATTGACAACTTACAATTATATGAAAAGAGGAATTTCAAAAATTGTGTATGGAAATAACCATAGCTAGGGTGCAGATGGGTTCGAGCGCTTCACGCTCGAACCCATCAAACCCGAGTCAGCTTTTGCGCTCGGAAAAAAGTATTGACAAAGTACAATTACATGAAAAGAAAAATTTCAAAAATTCTGTATGGAAATAACAGTGGCGAGGGTGCAGATGGGTGCGAGCGCGAAGCGCAGCGAGGAAAAAAGTATTGACAACATAAAATTACGTTAATTGAGGAATTTTGAAAATTCTGTATGGAAATAACCGTGGCGAGGGTGCAGATGGGTTCGAGCGCCAAGCTCGAGAACCCATCAAACCCGAGTCGGCTTTTTTCCGAGCGCAGTGAGGAAAAAAGTATTGAGAACATAAAATTACGTTAATTGAGGAATTTTGAAAATTCTGTATGGAAATAACCATAGCGAGGGTGCACATCAAATCCGAGTCGGCTTTTTTCCGAGTGCAGCTAGGAAAAAAGTGTTGACAAAGTACAATTACATGAAAAGAAGAATTTCAAAAATTCTGTATGGAAATAACCGTGGCGAGGGTGCAGATGGGTGCGAGCTCGAAGCGCTCGAACCCATCAAACCCGCTGCGCTCGGAAAAAAGTATTGACAACATAAAATTACGTTAATTGAGGAATTTTGAAAATTCTGTATGGAAATAACCGTGGCGAGGGTGCAGATGGGCTCGTGCGCAAAGCTCGAGAACCCATCAAACCCGAGTCGGCTTTTTTCCGAGCGCAGTGAGGAAAAAAGTATTGACTATAGACAATTAGGTTATATGTTGAATTTTGAAAATTCAGTATGGAGATAACCATGGCTAGGGTGCAGATGGGTTCCATAACTTAGACGAGGTCATATTTTTGTAGATGAACTCTACATACTTTTGTATTTACAGGTCAAAGCATAAAAGATGTGTTATGTTGGCCTAGACCAGGACCCCCAGTTGTTAGGTTACAGAACAAATGGGCCTTGGAATATGGAATGCCTTCAACCCATGCAATGGTGGGAGTATCAATACCATTTTCCGTTGTTTTTTACACCATGAACCGATATGATTACAACGTATCAATCGGTTTTATGATTGCTGTACTTTGGTGTTCCCTAATTTGCGTAAGCCGTATTTACCTAGGGATGCATACAGTTTTGGTAACTTATGCCACCCTTAAAATTGATGCTTTGCTAAAAATATTCCTTAATTTTCAGGACATAATTGCAGGACTATTACTGGCAGTTTTCATAATGTTTCCACTAGTACCACTGGTGGACTTATTGGATAACTACTTTTTAACTAGTCCGATGGGTCCTTTTCTGCTGTTAATAGGGTCTATTTTGATGATAATTTACTATCCTATATCGGTGAAGTGGACACCAACACGGTAAATACACTTTTAGTCATGTTAAAGTTTATGTGTGGTTTTTGAGGGAGTTTTTATTCTGATTTCCAAACAGGGGTGATACAACAATGGTCCTATCAGTATGCGTAGGCGTTCATCTAGGTGCGTGGTTGAATTGGCAAACAGGAATTATGACTTCTCCGGATCTCCAACAACCTTACACAATTTTCTGGCCATCTCTAACGATGCTAGGCTGCACCATCATAAGAACAATCCTTGGATTCTTCTTTGTTTTACTTACAAGAATATTCGGTAAAATGTTTGCTTACAATGTTCTATGTGCCATCATTCGAGAAAATGTCGAAACCATCAAAAAATCGGAAAATTCTATCCAGAATAAGCATAAAACTTTTGTAGAGCTTGGAACCAAATATTTTGTGTGCGCGGCAATCGGTTTCAACACTCTCTATTTGTTACCTCACTTATTCAGGTATCTACATATCGAACGACCTACGTTTTACACAGAAATATGATAAGTTACGACGAATTTTATGTTTTTTACTTATGTAAGTAATTTTTATTACTCATTGCGAGTACCTTGAAGTTTTTGTATATAGTTTTGTTGTATTAAAGAATTAATATTGTTTGATGAAGGTTAATTTAAGTGTACGTGCTTTAATATCAGGTGATGCAAATTAAGTGGTAACTAAATTTATTCAGAAAACCATCCAAGCAGTTTTAAATTAGAATTATACATTTTGTTTTGTTCAATGAGGGCCATCTTTACTGAATAGAGTAAATTATATGAGTGACAAATACTTGAATTTTTGATGAAAATTCTTTTCCAACTAAGCTAAAATTATTGTTCTACACATAACCATACCGACATTATTCAATTTTTTCTGAAATATTGCACCATGAGAGGAAAATTGTTGTAACTTCCAAAATAAATGGCAATTATGAGGTTTAGATTGATTCTTGTATATATTCTACCTGTTCTTTTCTTCAGTAGAACACTGTTCCAACTTCCATCTGCTATCATTTAAGTCTTAAATGATAGCAAATGGATGTTGATTCAATGTTCTACTGAAAAGAGCTGCTGAAAATACAGAAAAATTAATCAAAACCTCATAATTGCCATTTTGGAAGTTACAACACTTCTTCTCATGGTGCGATATAATTGGTATGCACTGATTTCGAAGAAATTATAATTTCAACAGAAGCTGTAGCGATAGAGAGGAGATAATTGACTTATAAAACACCCTAATAACATAAATTATAAGTATATGTGAAAAATATGCCATATCCTCAAAATCTCCTAGTCATCTGAAGTTGAACTTTGTTAAGTTTAAACAGTTATAACTCCAAATTTGCAAATGTGACTGTATAATTTTGAAACATTTATCCATGTCTACGTTCTGTTTGCTACAATTTACCTTCAATATGTCCTATACCTGAACATGATAGTTCTAAGTTATTTCCACTTTATTACTAGGTAAGGAAAACCAATATAAAAATCTCCACATGTTGTTACGGCAACTTCGATCATAAAATTTTTGTATTGGTTTTCTTAGCAAAACAAGAAAATGGAAATAACTCGAAAACTATCACTTTTGGATATAAGACATATTGGAAGTTAATTGTAGTAAATAGAAAGAAGATATCAATAGAATATTCAGAATTAAATCGGGTGTCCCGCTGAAAGGGCACCCCAAAAGTATATGAGGAACAAATTAACATTTGTGAAAACTAACTTATAGGT
>JAUIMX010001006.1:0-10391 GCA_033557805.1 Phaenonotum sp. SLE1380
AGTGGTACTTTTTAATAGTAAATCAACTAGAAAATGTGAATATTGTATTGACAGACGTCTGCTAGGATTTTTTTTATAGGAATTTTAAAAGTTTCAGTTACATTCCACAATTTTAAAATCGATATAAGTCCGAAACCAATTCCTATATTATTTTGGTTAACAATGTTCTTTGCAATGTCAGTAAAGGACCCACGCTGATTTCCCCTTCATAGAAGTTTTTCCCGAATAAATATGCATAATGTAGTATTTTATAATGAAAAAAGAGTAAAATTGTAGGTGTTTGATGATCAGTAAAGTGGTACGTAATTTTGAGACGCAATTAGTTGATAGAATCAGTGTTCCATCACACATATAAGACATAAGCTATAGGTCTAAGGCTACCCATTATACGTTACGATATACAGTACTGTCTGCAAGACAAGAGCGTAAATCTGAACGTGTATGGGCGCTTCTCAGGTCTTGCGTGTGTGCGTTTGGTCTGGTCTTGCTAACAAGACTGTTTGCATACTGTTTAACCTAACGTGTATGGCTAGCTTAACAAAATCTTTCTATGCGACAGACGTTCACAAAATCGTCCATCTCACTTCTTCCATTTTTGCCTCAGATCCGTTGTCACCCTGTAATGCCTAACTTAAACTGAAATAGTGAACAAGGGCTAAAGTATATTGGTTGTGATGGTACCTAATTTGACAGATGCTGACATTAATAAATTATATTTAGCAATTGATCAGTATTCAACGTCAACTGACCCCAGGCAGTGGAATGATACGTTCTATCATTATTCAATGGTTCTATCTTGTGAAACTGATGGTCGGTTCCACCAAACTAGTTAAGACAAAATTTCGTCTTAAGTAAAAATTTTTGCTTAGAAAATGTCAAATTTCCCATTTGTCAAATACAAAAATTGACATTTGCTTAGCAAAAATTTTTACTTAACTAGTTTGGTGGAATCGCCCATGAAACTTATTCATAGATTCCAGCGAAAAAATTGTCACAACGGTGAATTTAACATTTCCTTTTCGTTATTTGTCATTAGAAACAAATGTACGTCGCAAATGGTAACGTTGACTATTTCGTTTTATACTAATAAATTAAGAAACTTATCAACATGTTGATCCCAATTAAATAATTATTATTAACACTGCAACGGATTTGTTTCTGTTATCAGTACGTGATAAGTTGTTAGTGTTCAAGTAGTTACAGAACAAAAAATTCATTTTCCCCTGTTATGTTGTCACCGGCGTGAACTTCTATATCCTAAAACTTGATTTGATTCCTCCGATAGATTCAACAGTTGAAATTGAATAAAAAATTAATTGTAGAATCAACACTTGAAATTGAAGATGTACTGAATCTACTTGTTTTCAAAATTTCAAGCAAAAACTAACAAATGTCAAATTTCCTTATATGTTAGTTTATTGACGCGTGTAGTCTAGATCGATAAACAAATGAATTTATATATATTTTCATACAAAATCAAATTTAAGCGGGTAAGCAGACAGAAAACCTTAATATTCAATTTTGTATCACTACTTTCAGACCGTTAGTCCATACTATCTATAATTTTTATATGTCTAGGCCTAAGTAAGTTACGTAACGTAAAATCTTGATAATGTTTGAAGAGAAGAGTATAGGTTAGAAGTTTTGTAATGTGAACGAATAAATTGGTTAGCAAGTTCACCAAATGTGAATTAAACTGAAAACTAAATCTAAGCATAAATTCCGATTAATACATTCTCCAATGCAACTAAGAATTATAGAAGTGTGTGTATGAAAAACCAAATCAAAATTACCAGTAAAACAAAAAACCTGAAATTAGCGACCTCATAAAATAATTAAAATAAAATTATTAGCGTAAATAATAAGCGCAATGTTATTGAAGATTTTCCATAACACCTTGGTTTTGTGTATTGACTCTGTGTGCAAAAGCAGACATTGAAATGCATTTTAAATAATAATGCAAACAAAAACGAGCAGTTAACGACCGTTGATATCTTTGTTGAAATAAATATGACCTCCAAAAGTAGAGGAAATAATTAAACATATTCTAATTAGCAATCATTACCATCCAACTAATTTTATTAATTCAATAAATGAATAAATAATCATTAAACTCATTAGGAGTGTACTGGCAAAGTGACACAGATTTGAGCCGAATGTAGGTAACAGAAACATTTCCTTGTCACGCGTCTGAAAATGGAAATCATTGGTCCCGAAGCAAGACGACTTTTTGAGTTACTTACACAACGTTTTGTAAGAATGTACGTGATACTTTTGTAAACATATGCTTAGTAAACGATTTGATGCACGCGTTGATACACAAAACCAAAATATGATAGTTGGAAGTTTATATTACCAACTACACTAATAAAATTTCTATGGAACATACAATATTTAGTATTTTCAAGGGGAAAAAATCTTATTATAATTGTTATTGTTACATTTATTCAATTTATGACAATTTGGAGGTAGAAATTACCATTTGTGAAGTTTTTGACAGTTGAAGTGTTTCACTTTTTTTGATTTGGAAATTATTTAAAAACTGTAAGATTTTTGCTAACGATGCTCATCATCAAATTTGTAGTCGAAAAAATATACAATTCCATTTGAAAATGTAAAGATTTTGACATTTGAAATTATCTAATAATTTGGTCGCCCTCTGTATGAAGTTTATTTCAATTTAATTGATGCATGTTCAGAACATTCAATTATCTTGAAGGTGCAATGAGAAATTTTACCAAAAAACTAAGTGAATATGTAAAATTTCATCTATCAAAAATTTCACAAATTAATGGATAATTCATATATGTTTTGAATTGAAAAAATGCATGCATTCCTGCAAATGAAAGAAAGCATTTTATTATTGCACAGAACATACATTTGCTATAATAAATCTGTCCCATCAATTCAAAAATTTCGGCGAAAGTAATTTTTAGAATACTCACTATTTGTCTAAATAAATTTTCAACAAAATCTATTTTTTTACCTACAACATACTTTGCTGTAAAAACCTTGGAATATTCAGCATTTCTAGGATAGTTGTTTTTCAATAAAGCGAACTTATATTCAGAATAATATTTTGACATTGAATCTTGAACAACAGAAAAAATTATCGTGTCTATACATAACAAATCTCGCTATACAAAGTACAGTAGAGTCACGAATCTACAGATAATTTCAACAATTGCGAAACATGACGGGTGAAAAATCCTTATCTAAACTAAAATCTAAGACCTATACACTTGAAAATTAACAATAGTTATTCTAAAATACATCCCATTGGCCTTGTCGAAGTTTTGCAGTTGTAAAATTACTACAAACAATTGCGATACTCGTAAAACATAGTAGGCACGTCGGTTTAAGAACAAAAGAATGCGATAACGTTTCGACCTTCACTCGACTTTATCATCATACCCGCATTATCACAAAATAAGTTCAGAGGTGGCGATTTTTTGCATTGTTTGGAGAGTTTAGAATTCATCCATTTTAAACAAATCACTTCTTAGAGAAGATCTGAATTTCCTAGAAATTTCTTGATAGACCTCGGTGTTTAGTAAACAAAATAAGAATGCTGTTATCAAGCCTTGAAACGCTGTGAAAACTTGGTCGAAAAATAGCCAAATGATCTCTAAACTCCAGATATTTTCATCGTTGTTGATAATTATGTAATTGATGATCAAAGAGATCATATAAGGTGTTCCTAAAAGATGGACTAAAGTAAACGTGGATCTTGTTAGCTTCCGGTATTTGACGTATCTTTGTTCCGTGAACATGCAGTTTATTTTTCCATACAGAACACTGACGATCCTTAAAAAACAAACGAAATTGACGAGTATCGATGTTGCTATTGGAATATGGATCACCATTTGACAATATTTGTTTTCTGCGATAGTCCAACACATTTTGTTATCGTAAATGATTCTCAAGAACGTCCAGATTGTTGTCAGAATGAAGGGGACACCTAAAATAAAAAAGGCAAAATTTTCTCGTTATCTTAAACTCATCTCAGATATAGTTGGTAAATATCTCTTCATAAAGTTTTCTTATATCTGCATCAATCTATGCACATTGATGTGATTGAAATTTTAATAATAATATAATAATAGTCGTTAATAGTTGAATTCAAATTCTAAATTTCATTAAACTTTACAAATCTAGTTCCAATCTGACACGTGGTAAATTAATGATAACTATTCCAGGGTTTAAATAATTTTAATTGTTGCGTTTTTTATGTTATTCTCAGGCCTGAAGATGACGAGTGAAACTAGTCGAAACATGCCTTATACTCAATAGAGAGTCAGCTTTTACAAGGAAGTGCCTCCTCTTTTCTTGATCAAATAATTCACCTTGTAGAGGATCACGTTATTCTTATTTATATAATTGATTTGTCATTTCCTATAAGTAATACTTCGAGAGTTTTGTGTGAATATTACATAAATGTACTATTTTTTTAATGGATATTTGTACACTGTACTAATGTATGCATTTTTTGGACCAATTTCAATCTATTTTTTAGTAATATAATGCATTTTTTTTTCATTATATTTGCGTATATTTTTCTTCCCAGTGTATGGATAATTTGCACTCGTGTATATGTAGTATACCTACTTTTATGATTTCCAATAGGTTTTTGTTACATTTTATCTCCAAACATTTGAATTATTGATCATATTCTTCTTCAAAACACTGTTTTTCATATCTTCAAATATTCAAACAAATGTTAAACTCCACCTAATAGATTACTTCTTAAAGCACTAAGGCACGCCGCACCGCAAACTTAGCCCAGCGCACAGCTAGCCCATTGGCAACCCATGCGCGTGGAATGGGTCAGTCTCCGCACATTGAAGCCATATACGAATTGAAAACCTTCCCGTTTTGTATGTCAAAAAATGTATAAAATTTCCAACAACTGTCAGTTCCTGTGATTATTATATTTTATATTTATATATTTGTTCTACATATACTTTTGTGATACAATGTTTGTTATATCCTCAATGAAGTATATTCCAACATATGAAGATGAAAATTTTTATCATTACTTAATAAATGCAAGTCCAAAGTAATTTTGTTTCTCAACTGTTAACACTTATCACATCTTTTTTTGTTTGGCAATTAATGATGCTTATGTATTCCAGTTAGTAAACCATATCGATTCTGTGAATTACATAGTTGGATTGATTTCGATATTATTTTTATTTTTTGTTATCTTCTAATAATTTATGCCTGTGAAATTACTTTTGAGAACTACTGTATGAAAAAAAACATAATGAGGAGATGGTTGGCTGTTTTAAATTCATCTAATAAATGTAGATACAGGGGTCACGAAACAATTTACGTATATGCTTAGAAAAGTTTCATACCAAA
Source organism: Phaenonotum sp. SLE1380 (assembly GCA_033557805.1). Lineage (NCBI taxonomy): Eukaryota > Metazoa > Arthropoda > Insecta > Coleoptera > Hydrophilidae > Phaenonotum > Phaenonotum sp. SLE1380. Next base: position 5,365 of record JAUIMX010001006.1, read on the forward strand.
GTTGTAAAACTGCATAGTTAGGGGAAAAATTTGTTTTTTCATCAATATAATATGTTATTTCAGATTAGAAACGCTTATTTTCTTTTTATATGTGTTTTATTAATAGATTCATCAGAGTTTCGTACATTTCTATAGAGAGAAAATCTTATTTTTTGAAAATTTTCCATTTCATGTAGAAAAAATAGTAACAGGTTTTTTTCTAAATGAAGCCTCAAATCAAAGTTTGTAAGAGACAAGATATTTAAACTAAAATTTTCTCTTCAAATCAAAGTCAAATTTTTTATTATAAAGAAGTTTCAGAAGGTTCAACATCGGAGGTACTATAGTTACTTACTATACTTATACTATACTTATTATAGCTCACAGTATATGCAAAAAATAGAAATATTCACTTAATTTTTTAAAAAGTTTTTTAAAAACCAAATTTTTCCCTCAGCTTTGAAGTCTTATAACTTACTTTCAAAACACTGTTATTAATTATTCTGGAAAATATTTCTATTTATGGGTCTAAAATTTATAGTTAGGAGGACGCCTTTATGTTTCGTGACACGCTGTATACTAGGAAATTTTCCTATTGTTATACTCACCCCATCCAAAAATAAGATGAGACTTGACTTTTCCACCAAAAGAAAACGAATTAAAAATGACGTGATATAAATATATACCCTCCATCAAAACAAACATATAATTTGCCAAAATGGCGTAATTTTGTATGCATATAATCAATCTACAAATAGTCCACTCCTACAAAATAAATATTAAAATTTTTAACTCCCCAGAAAACCAACTTACGTAATCTAAGTCTGGTGACAAACCAACTCCATCAACAAACGAATATTCTTTTGATAAGTACGCCACTGCTCTTATAGTGAACGACATAAACAAATGAGTGTGGAGTTTGGATTTAGTTCCTTGCAATTTCCTTATTAGAAAAAAAACATTAGTTTCACTAAAATATTGTGGTGTAATTTAAACTGAACTTACTTAAATAAAGAAAATATAATAATAGATAAAACTGAAAATATCAACGATGTCCAGTATCCAACTTCAGACACGGTTTTGATGACTGGTATCCATTTTTCGTACAAAAAAATTGACTTCTCATCCAAATGGATATCAGAAGTAGATTTTCCACATTCTTGCAAAATATCTGGATGTTCCTTTAAATAAAATGATATTTTAATGTTTAGATCGAATTTGAGCAAATAATTTACCCCTAAGCTCATGTAGGCTTTTCTTAACTGAGCTATACAAGACTCGTTCAACAAACTGTCCATTTTGTATGGAGAGTCCTCGACTCAATAATATTTTCCCCATTTTCAAGTTCTTATAATGCTGTCATATTACGTTGTTCTCAGTAAATTGACAAAACAATTCCTTAGATTGTTTGCTTATGCATCAAATCAGAAAATATCGATTACAACATGTAAAAATATGATTTTCTTAAATGTAATTGCTTTTCCCAGTCCCAATAGAAATATTCCTATTTTTTGACTACATCTGTATATTGTATAATTTGTCCTAAATATTCCTTTGGCGTTAAAATTCTCCTCCATTTATACGCTGAAAATAATTCTCACTAACAAGCAAACATATTGGTGAAGAAGACATTTGAGCCAAAGCAATTAGGGTATATTGCTGTGTTAAACATGCCAGGTATGTCTGAGCTACAGCACAAAATAGCTAAATTACAGTAACGACAGAATAATATTTGGAAACAATTTCAAGGTCGCATTTCATTCCATTTTTTTAGATTTATTTCGGTATCCATTGTGTATATTTTAGAAAATAGCTTAATGCATGATATTTGCACTAGTATCATTTTCTCAATATGGATTATTTTCACTATAAAAAAAATGCAATGAAAAAGGCGACTTCTATCAGGGTTCTACATGAAATCGTATACAGAGGTCTATTCTCGACGTTTGTCGACCAAGTGTCCATCAATGCCCACATACAAAATAACTGAGATTGATCGACATTCAGTTGACAAAGGTCGATAATAGACCCCACAATGAGAATCATGAGCCAATAAGTTATTACCTCCGATTGGGTAAGTTTCACAAGTTTAACAGCTCCCCTTTCGAGATGATCAGATAGGTGACATATGTATCAAATGAAAAGGCGTGTATCAGTCCAAAATTTATTGGTCAATGCTAGACTCGTTTCGGGGCATATCGCATCATCTCAACTTTTATTATTTCTAGATTTATATGTATGTATTTGAGAATAAGTGTGATTTAACATGTAGATTTTATTGTGTAGAGCGATCACATCTGGAAATGACAGCCGGGAAAGAATGATTACCATGAAAATATACAGGGTGTCTGGGAATAAGTGGTCAATCTCTCAATTATAGAAACTTAATGTGAAAATATGATGAATATCCAAATAAATGTATGCCCTTAAATGCTTCGTTGAAGAGTTAAACGCTTTCAAATTTAAGGAATTTTTGAAAAGTTTTTTTAATAACTCTTGAACAGCCAAACTAAATTTTATAATTTTTGACAGTTGATCATTATTATATTAGATGCACAATCTGTGCGATTTTCATTCAAGGTGGTCTTGGGGAAGATAGACATTTCACATAGCAACGAACTTTTTTCCTCGTAATTTTGTTTTACCTAAAAATTAAATTTTAGGTAGTAAATTCTTTTCAGAAACTTTTTTGTCTCTTATAAAATTTTGATTACAGTATTCCTTCTTAGCCAAAAAATAATAATAAAACTACCATGTTTTTGAACAAATTCAAAAAAAATCATCTAGGCAATTTTGAAATGTCGAATTATTGTGACAATATTAAACCGTACTTTTTGTCAGTGTCTGCGTTTCGTGATTTATTGTATTTATTGTTTGTGAAATTGTTTACTACATTGTTTTCGTTTGGTCCTGTTGTTTTGCCATTTTATACTGTTTTATTTTCTAATTTGCTTCCTAATATCAAAATCACGAAACGTTGACGGTTTAACCCTTAACCGGAGTTGTCCAATTTCAGTCACATAACTGGAGTTTGGCGGTCTGACAGACACCACCCAAAAATATAAATTTTCTTATATTTTTTAGTGGAATTTCGATCCACATAGTCATATTTGTAACTTTTGTTGTTGAACTATTGCAATGAATAATAGAAAAATGAATTAATTGCAAATTATGGGGTATTATAAAGTATACCTTGGGAAATTAAACATCGATACCATAACTTATGAACTTTTTTTAAATGTAAAATTCACAATTATTTCTTTGATTTGATATATTTCAAGAAGTACTGATGTTGATTGAAGACAGAATGTTTGAAAAAAAAGTGTATTCTTTGTAAATAACTCAAAATTTCTAACTTCAACAAGAAAACTAAACTAATATCTAAATTTTGTAGGAAGGGCTGTTTCTAACCCATTTGAAATTACATAGCAGCCATATCTGTCCCATGAAGAAAAAAAACAGGGTGTTACAAACCGAAATACATTCAAGGGTGTCTCACAGACCGCATAACTCCGGTTGAGGGTTAATATTGTCACAATAATTCGACATTTCGAAATTGCCTACATGATTTTTTTTTAATTGTAACAAAACATGGTAGTTTTATTATTATTTTTTTGGCTAAGAAGGAATACTGTAATCAAAATTTTATAAGAGACAAAAATGTTTCTAAAAAGAATTTACTACCTGAAATTTGACTTTTAAGTGAAAAAAATTTTCGAGGAAAAAAGTTCCAGAAGGTTTAACTTCGTTGCTATGTGAAATTTCCATTTTCCCCAAGACCAAATGGAATGGGATTCGCACAGATTGTGCATCTAATATAATAATGATCAACTGTCAAAAATTATAAGATTTGGTTTGGCTGTTCCATCATGAGTTATTAAAAAAACTGTTCAAAAATTCCTTAAATTTAAAAGCGTTTAACTTTTTAACGAAGCATTTCAGGGCATACATTTATTTGGATAATCATCATATTTTCACATTAAGTTTCCATAATTAAGAGATTGACGACTTATTCCCAGACACCCTGTATGTACAACCTGATTTTATTTAAATCTGACTACTGGTGAGTCTTGTATATAAAAATGTTTTAATTATAAATACCGGGTGATCCGAAAATATGGTCAAATATTTCTAGGGGTGGTTCCTCGTCTCAAAATAACATAAATTATCTCTATGAACAGATGTCCTCAAATGCTTCGTTTTGAAGGTACGGCCTTCCAAAGGGTCGACCCTCAAATCATAATATTCACATAGATCCGAAAAAATTAGAGGTATTCAATTCAAATTTGGTGAATTTATTTCTATTGATGTTCTACATCTTGTGAGCTGGAAATATTCTATTAAACTCATCCAGTGGCGTAGAAACAGGGTAGGGCCACCCTTCTAACGTTCATATTTTTTCCAGTATCAATTATTCCAATTTGTTTTTCAATAAATACATTCTTTCGTTCATTCACTACAAAAAAGTCTCTCTTGTTAGAATTGCGTAAAATGCACCCTTTTCGACTTATAACGATTTTAAAGTTGTGGGATGTAGGCGAAAACTATGAAATTTCCACTAAAAAAATTTGTAGGCTTGTTTCATATAACTGTCAAAATAAACGAGACAAAATTTCCACGAAAAAATCCTAGAAGGCGCATGTCAATGCAATATTCACATTTTTTAGTTTTTTCGCTACAAAAATGTGAAAATTTCAGGCATTTATCAATTTAATTATTAAAATGTATTTTAACACTTCCTACGTATTAAAGAAGTCCATGAGATTTCCTTTATGGACATACACTTCAAGTAGATTGCTATGTATATTTCGAGAAAAGACAACAAAAACAAAAATAACTATTGTTTAAGATCCCACTGCAAAAATCTGTAGGTATCTGTTTTTTTTAAATAAAACTAATCATTTATGAAAGATACATGGTAGTAGAATAGATTACGGCAGGGTTGCCTGAAAAAATTTAGCCGAAATTACATTTAATTAGAGGTTTTTCTCAGAATATTTGGGGTTAAATGTCAAAACATTTAGAGCGAGACGAAGTTATGTGAGCAA
>JAUIMX010001007.1:0-10391 GCA_033557805.1 Phaenonotum sp. SLE1380
CTCGGTAAATAATAACTTTAGGTATAGGATGTACTTAGTAACAAATGTAGGGAATAAAGCAGGGAAAAAGAATACGGGGAGAAAAATATGGCATGCATGCAGACCAGATGGTGTAGGGTCCGAAATACTTTACCATTTATTGAATCTTTAATTGCTTTAATTACAGGTAACAACACAAAATAACCAAGCTTATGGTCCGCCACCAAACTATTCCCGGAGCAACGTTAACATGCAACGACAAGCGCAAAATCTAAGGCCCGGTGCGCCCCAGTTCCAGCAAGCAGCCAGCACGCAAATGGCGGCGAGTCAACAGCAGTTATTGGCGCATCAAAACAGGAACAAGATTTTGACGCAACAACAGCAAGAGCAGCATAGAAGGCGATTGTTGGAAAGACAGCAACAACAAATTATAGTACAACCTACTGCAGGCCCGTCCAATCCTTTGACTGTCTCTGATATGGACATCCTTAATACGGTCAGTGGAGTATGTGTTGATTTTTACTTTTAGTTTTATATATCGTTTAGTTTTTTTTTTGGAATTGTTTGGTTTTTAATTTTGATTGAAAATTGAGGAACTCTTTTAGAGGATAAGATCTTTATTTGGAAAATTTTGAAGCTTTGGATCAGTGATGATGTCAGCTTAGGCAAAGTTTATTCGGTCAGAATTCTTTGTCATTAGAGGGTTAGAACCGTAGGTGTAGCTTAAGATAGATTTAGAAAAGCACCCAATAGGCCCACCAAGGCAAAAGCAGTGGTGTTATAGAAATCATGAAAAAAAAAATAATTTTGAAGCCGCCACTTTCAGCAATATACCATATTAAAACATTCTTAACTAAGGACTCTTCTTAAATTTTCATGGAAAAATCATTTCTTTCCTTTTCCAAATGTAGGTGTTATAAGAAAACAAATTTTAGACCACTAGTGTTTTAGATAAAGTTCTTAAAATGTGATAGAGAATCCAAATTTTCAATAAAATATAGGGATTTCTATTTAAAAATATTTAGTTGGGTACTGGTTCGGTATTAATAGAACAACCTGTATCAAATATGAGCATCACTAGGTCACTGCCATTTTACACATATGTCAAGTAAAACTAATACTAAAATTAATAAATAAACAGATAAAAAAATGACACAAAATTCACATTACAATATCTAAAGTCATCTAAAAACACATTAAAACTACCTACATTTGTCAGTTAGAACATTCGCTACAATTAGTCCAAATTTTGATTTACATTTCATCATTTGTATCACGTTTTGCTATGAATATTTCATAGAATTTTAAGAAATATGAAATATTCAAAGCTTCATTGAGTATTTTATATGAAATTTTCTAGATTAATTTGAATATTCGAAACAAATGTTAAAAATTTTATAGAGAAATGTAAAATATTCAAAGCATTATTGGATGTTTTATGAAATTTGTGGAGAGAATATGGAATATTTGAAGCAATATTGAATAGTTTTAGGATTTTGCAGAGAAATATAAAATATTCGAAGCAATATTGTTTTATAAAATTCCATAGAGAAATATAAAATATTCAAAACAATATAAAGTTTTATAGAGAATTATGAAATATTCAAGCAATATTGAATATTTTATAAAATCTTCTGTAAAGCAAATATGGAATATTGAATATTCTTCAAAATTTTATAGAGAAATATTCGAAAGAATCTTGAATATTTTATATAATAATATCAAGAAATATGGAACATTCAAAGCAATATTAAAAATTTTATAGAAAAATATGAAATATTCAAAGCAGTATTGGATATTTTATAAAATTTTATAGAAAAAATAAGAAATATTCAAAGCAATGTTCAATATTTCATAAAAATTTTATAACAATAATATGAAATATTAAAAGCAACACAAATAATGAAATTAGGCCTTGAATTTAGATAGAACTATAATTATAATAAACATTCTGTTCTATAAACCTGTATAACCAACAAATTGACCTGATGATGGTATTATTTTGTTATCCTAGGAAAATCATATTAAACCCATCTTCAACTTTGCGAAAAATAATAGCTTATTTAGAGGTTTTTGCAAGTACTCAAATTAGGTGAATATAGCCCTACAAAAGTAATACAATTTTATCAATTGCTAATGTGAATCCATTAGACAGGTTTTGAAAATAAATACAACTGTTTTCGAAACATAAAACAGTAAAAAAAATGAAATAACAATCTTATCCTCGAATAGAGTTTGAATCACATATTACAAAAATGCGTCCATTCTGATGTTAACTAACGTCCCTTTTTTGCAGGTTGCACCAAACGTCTCACTGCAACGTTCGTCGAGTGTGACAGAACAACCGGTTGTCTCACCGAATTTCGTAAACCAATTGGGGCAATCTCAAAACCAAAGAATGAACAACCAACAACCGTATTCGCCCCACCAACAAATGGCGTCTCCTCTGGGTCAACAAGGCGGGTTTAACCAATCCAACATCAACAACTACCCACAGGCAAACGCTAGGCTGTCACCATCACCTTTCAGCCAACAACTGTCACCACGGCAAGGGTTCCCACAAGCTTCGACCCAAAATTCCGTTGCGTGGCAACAGCAGCAACGGTTAACGTTACAGCAACAACAAAACCCGATGCTGAACGCTCAACTGACCGTAAGTTCCCATAATTTCTTTATTTTATTGATCTATTTTTATACGTCCATTGATCGAGTCTTCATGCGTCCATTAGTCAAGTCTTCATACGTCCATTAGTCAAGTCTTCATACGTCCATTAGTCAAGTCTTCATACGTCCATTCGTCAAGTCTTCATACGTCCATTAGTCAAGTCTTCATACGTCCATTCGTCAAGTCTTCATACGTCCATTAGTCAAATCTTCATATGTCCATTAGTCAAATCTTCATATGTCCATTAGTCAAGTCTTTATACTTCCATTAGTCAAGTCTTCATACGTCCATTAGTCAAGTCTTCATACGTCCATTAGTCAAGTCTTCATACGTCCATTAGTCAAGTCTTCATATGTTCCTTAGTGAAAATTTAGCTAAAACTTGTTTCTTTTTTACAGCAAACCAATTATGTCACTTCCAACAGGACGTACACTGTCCAAAGAGCCCAAACCAATCAAAGAGGTATGGGCAGTCCTGGTGCGGCCGCAACAAGGCATTCACCTTACCCAACGGACGCATTTCCACCCCCTGCATCCCCAAATTCATCGTTCAATACACCTCAACAACAGCAACAATACTTGAGGCTACAAAGGACGAACAGTGCACCCACTGCAACTGCACAGATGTCAGGTATGTCAAGTTGTGTCTATCAACGACGACCCTTGAACGATTGTATGATGGCGGACGCAAGTGCACGGAACATTTTACCGGATCCAAATTTTTACCACGGAAACAATCAGGTTCAACAAAATTTATTCAACGGAAATAGCCAAAACAGTATTAGACAGAATTTACCGGTAACCACAAACGAGATTCACCATAATTCTGGACGATATAACCAAATTTACAATAACGCCACACTGGACAATATTTACAGCCAAAATTTAAACAGTACGACTCCCGCAAACATTACACCACAACAAAATTTACAACTACACAATAGCACTTACCAAAATACGCCGGTTTTCAATAACATACCAATACTTTGTCCATTTATGTCGCACAATAGTAATCGTCAATTACTTTCGGGAGGTAATGGATATCAATCTGCATCCACCAATGGTGGCAATCATCATCGGTTCCTCCCTTATAATGTATATCCGCAAAATAGACCTTATAACGGTGGAATGGTTGATGTATCGCCTCCACTGGCGAATGCAGGTTCATATCGTCATGCGGCATTCTCCCAATTCGGTCACCTGCAAAATAATAATAATTACGTTAGTCCGCTTCAAAGAAATAATCAAGAAAATAGTCAAAATCCTACGCAACCCAGACCCAAACGAAAATATAAAAAAAGGCAACCAAAAATACAAAAAAAATAAAATCTGTGATGTATGAACGGTTTTCAAGTTGTGATACACAAATTCTTTTTCAATTTTTATTATTTTTATTATTTTTTACTTCTAATAAATGGTGATTAATAACTGATTTTACTGTAATTATGTCGTGGTTCTACATTTGGAATTTAACAAAAATTATTGATTGACATAGCCTCTATGACTTTTTTTTACAAATTAACATGCACGATCTGTGAAAAATTCTTGAAAATTACTCGACATGTTCTCAATCAAAATTGATACATTTTTTTATCTTTTGTTTTATGAGTTTTTTTGTGTGATGATTTCATTAATTTTTTTTTCGATTTGCTAAAAAGTAAATTGAAAATTGAAATTATGAAATTTCGAAATACAAGAACGATGAGAAAATTGAAAATATAAAAAATTGAAAAAATTTAAAACTAGAAAAATGAATAGAAAATTCAATCTGAAAATATACAAGTTTATAAGAATTTTAGGCATTTTTTGGAAAATATGCATTTTTAGAAAAAGTAGATGCTATTTTTGGAGAAATTTTGTACATTTTTTGAACAATTTTATCCATTTTTGGAGAAATTTTATATACTTTAGAAGAATTTTGTGCATTTTTAGAAAAGTATTATATGTTTCTAGAAAAAATATTTACGCATTTCTAGAAATAATATTTACGTATTTCTAGAAAAAATATTTAGGCATTTCTAGAAAAATATCAGAGAATTTTAGAAAAATTTCATGCATTTTTGGGAAAACTACATTTTTAGTTGAATTTATAGCATTTTCAGAAAAATATACCTACTTTTAATAGTTTTTCAAGTTTTATTCGTTTTTAATAAAATGTAAATTTTTAGAGAAAGTTTATGAGTTCTTAAGGACAATTTGTGCATATAAAAGAGAATTTAAGTAATTTTGATGATTTCTATGCAATTTTAATAAAATATATGCATTAAAAAACAAATTGTGCAATTTAAAAAAATTTTATAAATACATATTTTCAACAATTTTTTTCAATAGTTATAATTCTATAGTATTCGGTTTAAACAATTGTGATCAGTACTAAAAGGTACTAGTGATATTTGAGTACCTGTACCAAAATAGGCTATGTAATTTCGAATAGTTTTCGAAAAAATATTTTCAAAAATTCCACCCACTTTTTTGAACTTTTATATTTTTGAAAAAAAAAAAACATTCATCAATAAAGTGGTTCTCCAGAATTGAGGATATAATTATTAAAAATAAAATCCAGTTGAGAATAATTATTAGAAATAAAATTAAGTTGATGGTACTTTTTCAATTTCTCTACACAAGGGGTGACCGGTTTCGCCTTATGGCATCCACGGACCCAGCTACAAGAGATAAAATATCAATTGTGTTCTTTATTTATATACACTAACAAAGTACACATGCTAAATTGACTAATTTAAAAACTATTTACTTAAAAATCAGTCAATTTCATATTATTTTTTTCTTTCAGTATATTATGATTTTTAGTAAAATTAATATTCGAATAATTTTATTAAAAAAAAAATAACAAAAATCAACTAAGGAAAAAAAAAGAAAAAACATATTGAAAATTGATTTCAAACTATAGCATGTGTATTTTATTGAGTTACATAAATAAGGTACATAATTGTCATTTATAATAATAATAATATACATTTATTGGTACCAAAACATTGATTATAACAATAAAAACAATATTAAAATACTATAAGAAACTAAATATAAGATTACTAAATATTTTATCCCTTTTAGTCGGGTTCGTTGATTCCGTTAGGCGAAACCGGTCACCCCTCGTGTAAAATAGAATAAATAGAGTACGTTTATCATCTGAATTTTATTCCTATAAGCATTTATTTATAAAGTTATGTTTGCGCCGTCTTTCGCTATAAATCAATGATTAAAACATCAAAAATACAAAAATAAATTGAAATTTGAATTGATGAAATTTGAAAATAAGAAAATGGTGATCTGAAATTTGATCTGAAATATTTATTGAAATTTTAAGCATTTTTTTAGGAAGATATGCATTTTTAGAAAACGTTGATGCTATTTTTGTGAAAAGTTTACAATATTCCTACAATTTTAGGACAATTTTATATTTTTTTAAGAGAAATGTTATGAATTCTTAAGGAAAATTTGTGCATTTAAAAATGAATTCATGTAATTTTGATGATGTTTATGCAATTTTAATAAAATAAATGCATTCAAAAACAAATAGTGCAATTTAAAAAATTTTTATAAATACATATTTTCAACAATTTTTTTTAATAGTTATAATTCTATAGTATTCGGTTTAAATACTTGTTTGTGATCAGTATTAAAAGATACTAGTGATATTTGAGTACCCGTACCAAAATAGGCTGTGTAATTTCAAATAGTTTTTGCAAAAATATTCTTAAAAATTCTACCCACTTTTTTTGAACTTTTATATTTTTGAAAAAAAAAGCATCAATTAATAAACTGGTTCTCCAGAATTAAGGATATAATCATTAAAAATAAAATTTAGTTGGAAATAATTATTGGAAATAATATTTAGTTGATGGTCCTTTTTCAATTTCATCTGCACAAGAAGGATGACCGGTTTCGCCTTATAGCATCCCAGCTACAAAAGATAAAATATCAATAAATGCCAATTATATTCCTTATTTATATAACCTAATAAAATAACATGCAAAAACATCTTTATCTAAAAACTATTTATTTATAAATTAGTCAATTTCTTATTATTTTTTTCTTTCAATTCATATGATTTTTAATGAAATTAATATTGGATTTTATTTTAAAAAATCACAAAAACAACTAAGAAGAAAAAAAGAAAAAGTAATAATAATGAAATTGACTAATTTGCAAACTATAGCATGTATTTTATTGGGTTATATAAATAAGGTACACAATTGTCATTTATCAATATTTTGTCCCTTTTAGCCGGGTTCGTTGATTCCCTTAGGCGAAACCGGTCACCCCTCGTGTAAAATAGAATAAACAGAGTACATTGTATCACCTGAATTTTATTCTTACAAACATTTATTCATAAAGTTATGTTTGGCGCCGTCTTCTCTATACAACAATTATTAGAATATCAAAAATGCAAAAAAATAAATTGAAATTTGAAATGATGAAATTTAAAAATACTTATGTAAATGATAAGAAAATTTAATTTGAAAATATACATGTTCATTGGAATTTTAAGCATTTTTAGAGAAAGTTGATGCTATTTTTGGGAAAATTTTCCAAAGTACCTACAATTTTAGGACAATTTTATTAATTTTTACAAAAACTTCCTAGTTATTTGGAAGACCATTTGAGGTATCAAATTGAAATGTTTTGATGATTTTCGTGGGCAATGAAGGAAACTTCAATAAAAGTACATACCAAATGTGAAATTAAAAATTTAGGAGGAAATAAATTTCATCATTAACCATTTCTTGCACAATTATTGCTTGAATTCTATGGCGTTTTTTACTTGTACATTTTTAGAGAAATGTTATAAATTCTTAAGGAAAATTTAAAAGAGAATTTATGTAATTTTATTAAAGTTCATGCATTCAAAAACAAATTGTGCAATTCAAAAAAAAATTCGTATATACATATTTTCAACCATTTTTTATTTTATTTTATATAATTTTATTGTATTAGATTTATATAATTCTTTGTGATGAGTATGAAAACATACTAGAAATATTTGAGTACCTATACCGAAATGGGATGTGTAATTTCGAATAGTTTTTGAAAAAATATTCTTAAAAATTCTACCCACTTGTTTTTAAAACTTTTATATTTTTGAAAAAAAGCAATAATAAAGTGGTTCTCCAGAATTGAGGAAATAATTATTATAAATAAAATTCAGTTGAGAATAATTATTAGAAATAAAATTCAGTTGATGGTACTTTTTCAATTTCATCTACACAAGGGGTGACCGGTTTCGCCTTATAGCATCCATGGACCCAGTTACAAGAGATAAAATATCAATAAATATTAATTGTATTCTTTATTTATATACACATGATAAAACATACTAATTTAAAAACTATTTACTTACAAATCAATCAATTTCATATTATTTTTTTCTTTCAGCATATTATGTTTTTTAGTAAAATTAATATTCGAATAATTTTATTTAAAAAAAAAAATCACAATAATAAACTAAGGGAAAAAAAGAAACAACATTTTGAAAATTGACTAATTTGCAAACTATAGCATGTGTATTTTATTGGGTTACATAAATAAGGTACACAATTGTAATTTATCAATATTTTTTTTCTTGTACCCAAGTCCATTTATGCCTTAAGGCGAAACCGGTCACCCCTTGTGTAAATAAAATAAATGGAGTACGTTTTATCAACTGAATTTTATTCCTATAAATATTCATTTATAAATTTCTGTTTATTGTAGTTTATAAAGTTACGTTTATTAATAATTTTTGGATACATTTCCAAGTGTAGGATCAGACTGCTTACTTAAATTTGGTAAAATACGTTATTAATCATCAAAGCATCATGTTCTCGAAAGTAATTCTTCAATAATTTTTTCATTTTTATTTATTTTTTTTTTCGATAACAAATCATTTTTCGATAAAAGCATGGTTAGTATGCTAAAAGTAGTTGCCATGAAAGTAGAGGTTACTAGCCGCGCAATGGTGATTTTTAAAATGCATGACGTTCCTTCTGCCATGGAAATGTAGGCTGTATTTTTTCGGATTTTAAAAAAAAATTTTCCGATTTTTAAAAATATTTTTTCGATTTTTAAAAATTTTTTTCCTATTTAAAAACATTTTATTTGATATTTAAAATATTTTCTTAATTTTTTTAAAAATATTTTCCTGATTTTTCTTATAAATATTTTCCAGAAATTTTTTATAAATATTTTTTAAATTTTTCTATGAATTGTAAAAATTTTTTTACAAAATTTTTTTGGATTTTTAAAATAATTTTTTTTCAATCGAAAATCTTTAAAGATCAAATTGTTTACTGAATAATAAAATGAAAACCTACATTCCCATGGCGTATTTTAAAATAGATTTTTCTGTTTTGTTTGAAGATTGTTATGAGCAGAACAAAATTTTGTAATTTGCAAATAACAAATATTTTTTAATGAAAGTCCAAAAGCTTTAGAATTTTTTCTTCTCGAGTTGAGTTTTTACTCGTGTATTTTACAGGCGGCCTGGGATCCCCAAGGCCTTACGGCAGGGACCACCCTCCCCACCCGTCAGCGTATCCCATGCCCCATCCCAATTCAGCCCCAATACCCCACCCAAATACTGCCCCCCACCCCCTGATGTACCCTCAACAAGATTCATCGTTTCTATACGATCAATCGGGTTTACAAATGTCCGCTTATGGTTCGGATAGGGGTCGATCCAGTCTCCCTACACACCTTCAAGGGGGTAAGTGAGCGGGATGTCAACCCCGCATGGGATAGTGCAAAAAACACTACCCCACTTCAATTGAGTCTTGAAGCCGCAAGGGTTCACACAAAAACGAGACCCGATGTTTCTTTTTTATCCTCTTTTAACTTAACTTAAATTTAAACAGACGAAAGAAACATTCGGACAAAAGAAACATTTGGTTTTCTTTTAAAATTTTGGGCTCTTGTCGCTTGAATCACCTAGCACTCATCTGGCACAAACACTGTGTGTCTTAACACTCATTATTACATGTTTTTCCTCTTAAGCTGTGCTAAACAGACCATGGGGGATTCCTGTACCAACCCATCCTTGCCATACTCCTCAAAAATCGTCATTTGACATGTTGTCGACGCTAGTATGTGTTTTGCTTATTTGTTTTTAAATTTTTTTGTGTGCTTTTTGACCACGATTTTTTTTTTAAATTTGCGAACCGTTTTCATAACTTGTGATATAATTATATTTATGTATATTTTTTTTAATGTGATTTAGCATGTATTGTTTACGCTTATCTCAAATCTGTATTCCCTAGTCGTTTTGCTTTTGTTTTTTAAATTGTGCAATTGTGTCTATTTACATGAATTATAAAAATTTATGTTTTTGTAAAAAAAATTCAATTTGTACATAGAAAAAAATTTAGTGTTTAACTGAGATCGATGTCGGCAAAATTAATAACAATTTGTAAATAAAAATACGGCCTTTTGTATATAAAAAAATGGCCACCCTCTATTCGCTTGTTTTTTTATTTTAGCTCATTTTGTGACTAACAAAAATTCATACTAACAATGCTACTACTAAATTTCGAATTGAATTATTTGAAATTCGCTTGGTCATTTTATTAATTAATAACTTGAATCACTTGATGTGAAGCTTTTGTTAAACTTGGTGTTGGTCTTTTTACTTGTTTTTTAATTTCTGAATTTGTATCCAGATTTTCTTGAATTTTTATCCAGTTTTTCAGTCAAGTTTTATCCAGATTTTCAGTACAATTTTATGCAGTTTTTCTGTATAATTTTATTCAATTTTT
>JAUIMX010001008.1:0-10382 GCA_033557805.1 Phaenonotum sp. SLE1380
GCTACTTGATCGTAGACTCATGTTGTTCCTATTATTATTTGACGTCAGGGAAAATTTTTTGTTGGAAGATTTTCATTTTTACAAGGTGTAATTTGTTCCACCTTGTAATAATGAAAATCTTCCAACAAAAAACTTTCCCTGACGTCAAATAATGATAGGATCAACATGAGGCTACGATCAAGTAATTCGCCCCCGTTAGTACATTGCAGAATCTACATTGACAGAGATGTTTTGTGCTATTTTGAATCGAAAACCCCCCAGAAATATCACGATTACATTTTTGGTCCAACATGTATATTTGATCCAAGAGAAAATGTATCCGAATTTATTACCTAACAACAGATATCAAGTGGAAAAATTAAAAACAATAGTGAGACAGACGCACTAATAGGAAGAGGAGAATTTACACTGGGGCGCCATCTATGCTTGAGTTATTCAATAAGTTTCCAAGTTGCTTTTGTCTTGTGATATTATCGCAAGAGGATAGACTGGGGAGGTGGGGTGTGGTGTAAGGGAGTGTACGTTGTCTACCCACCCGTTCAGGGCCCGTTTACTTATTGCTGCTTGGAGTTGGGGCAATTCGCCACAGCCTTAACTGCGGGGGTTGCGAACCAACTTAATGGGGAGACTGCATTACGGGAATAACTACGGCCGTCTTTTCTTCATGCTACCCACTCTCTCCTATCCGTCCCGGCCTTCAGCCGGCCAACTCTAAACTTCTGAACCTCTCACCGCACACTGTTCCACAACTTTCAGAAGTAAATGTGCTTGCTTTGCCAACTTTACCTATTCTTGCTACTGCTGTTGCTAAAGTCTCTCGACAATTCCTATGGTTCATTGACAAATTAACTTTACTTATCATCTTTAAGCGAAAGTTAGTTCATTGTCTTTCGTTTAAAATTATCTCCACTCGCTCTATTCACGGATTAAAATTGTCACACTCTCTCGACCTATCATCTTTCATGCTAATTTCTGATCATTTATCATATTTGTTATTCTTTATTTATTCGTACAATTGGCCCTAAATTAGCAATTTTTGGTGACTTCATCTTGAAAACGTGTCATTTATTTCGCACGTTATCCCAAATTGATTGCTCTTTTATAAAGAATGCCCTGATTTCTGAGTTTATGAAAACTACTTCTAGAGTAACGTGTTCCTTTCTATTGTTCAGTATGAATCAACAAGATAAAAAATTTGAAAAATTGTCGATTTCTTCTAGAACACAAAATTTTAGTATCTTTATTTGAATCAAAAAATGAAAAACTCTCCGAAGATTATTAGCAATTTCAAATTTATCAAAAGTCTTTAGTTTTCGACCAACATCGATTTTAATGTGCATGGAATTCATATTTGACTATATGAGATTTTCTTAGAAAAAACACACAAAGAACATTTCAAAATGATAGTAACCATTACTTTTGACATCAGATTTACTGTATTGGATCATATTATCGATTATCTAGGGAAAATGAAAGTATTTCGTCAAACTGACAACAGTCTTGCTATTTTTTTTCATTCAGATATTGTTCACGCAGAAATTTGCAAAAATTATTATTGTGCTCTAAACTAATTTATTGATATGAATGATTTGAAATAATTATTTTTCTCATTGAAGATTTACTTCTCAATTTTTTTCATTTTCGGATAATGTAATCACCCGCTTATTGTTATCAAAATCGTCAAGTCCCGATGTGATTGCATTAAGCGGGGTCCACTGTATTACACTGTCGTGGCAGTTTCTAACTTGTAATGTGGTCCCTTAAATAATTTTTAAATAACTTTTAAGTTTGTAACTTGGTTATTCCGGTTTCATTGCATTTAATAACTTTAAAATTTTTGTCACATTTGAGCTCTGAGAATGGCGATATATTTGGCGAAATATTAGCTATGAATGAATGACATGCTAGACTAGATTTCCTTGTTTTTCATTTTCGATTGCGAACCCTTCACTTCACTACTTAGCCAATATTAACTAAGTCCTATTATTTCTGCATTAATTTTTTCAAATGCACACTAACTTTTTTAGCTTCCTAGCTTCGTATTAGTCATGATAATGCTCTCAAATTTCCAGACAAGTTTGTAGAAGATATGTGGAATTACATTTGAACATTCCAGTTTTGCTTTTACACTGACAAATTGTTCACAAAAGAAAATATCACGAGTGGTATTGTCAGATTTTAGATTTTCAGAGCTCTAATTTCAAACAACTCTGAGATAAAATTTTCATAATGCATTCAAACGGAGAATAAGTAGCGATTATTTTTTCTACGAACAATCGCATAGAAATTAAGACTATTAAATGAAAATCATCCACATCGACCTACCAATATCAGTTAGGTGACAAGTTTAGTTTCAAAATGTTGGTAGAGTTTGTTGTGCCGCCCTGACAAAGTGTTAGATCGATCTCTAAGAAAATCAGAACAACCAAATTAACAGTGCACCGTGTTTTAAATAAAAATAAGTTCAACCCCTATTAGGCTAAACTTGTTCTAGAGCGTTAAGAAAATGAAATTTTTGGGAAATTATGACAAAAACTATCACCAACCAAGAGCCAAGACCCATCGAAAAAGTTTGTTTCAGTGAAGCAAGTTTTTCTTCACGTGGTTTAGTTTATCACCATAACCATTGAATAAGGTATGGGTACCCCTATATTAGTCAATGCCATAACTGTTGTTATTGGTCTGGTGATAATCCAAATTGGTATGAGGAACTTCGTACCTAATATCCTAAAAAATTGTGGGCAAGTATCGTAAAAGACATGATCGTTGGATCATTTTTTTATCAATGGGGTTTTAACTGGTCCAACTTATTTGTGACTGTTACAGGAACAAGTTGTATCTGCTATGAGGAATGTTGCCAATGGGAGAGTTAAATTTTAGCCAGATGTGGCGCCTCCTCATTTTTATTTACCTGGTGGAAATTTTTTGAATTAACAGTCACCTGCGGAATGGATCGGGAGTAGAGAGTGGATTGAATGGCTTGCACGGTCACTCAATATCAACTCCCTTGATTTCTTCTTTCAGGTTCTTATAGGTTGTGAGGTCAAACGTGATGCTATTATTCAATTTGTAAGAAGGAAACAGTGCGAGAAAAAAATACATTCTAACTCGACTATACGGTTGCTGTTGGAGTACAGCTCCTGTAATCGAAGTCTTCTCAAAAGCCCCAAAGTACGCTAACTTGTTATTGTGATTCTTTTTAGTTTCAATTACTCATGTGTCTTCTTTTCATTCGAATATCGAGATTGTAAAAACTGGGCTCCATTTTCCTGAATTTAAGTAAATGGGGATAACTTCCGTTGAACATTCGATATGCTCTGTATACATACTAGAAGAATGTAGAATAAATTCAATATATCGTTGTAGAGATAGTTTGCGTTTTGATTTTGCATTATAATGACGGCATAAAGACGATAAAAATGCGTAATTAAAATTTTGATATCTCAACCAGCAGTTGCTACTCTAGACATTAAAAAATACCACGTACCTACTTGATGAAATGTGACAAAAATTGAAATTTTCTATTTTCAAATATTTTTTGGAATATTTCAAAATCTGTTGAGATTACAAAAAAAATGTATTTGATCATATTTGTTCCCTAAGGCATTACCATTCAAGCTAAAGACAAAAAATATACAAAGCTATTAAAAAAAATGACTTATTTTTATTTGAATATAATTATTGAAAAG
The DNA here is from genome assembly GCA_033557805.1 of Phaenonotum sp. SLE1380. Lineage (NCBI taxonomy): Eukaryota > Metazoa > Arthropoda > Insecta > Coleoptera > Hydrophilidae > Phaenonotum > Phaenonotum sp. SLE1380. The sequence continues at coordinate 3,690 of JAUIMX010001008.1, forward strand.
TTCGTGTATCTTATTTTCCCTGGATTAGTCTGTCACTCATCAAAATGGTCCTTTTTTCTTTGACTGGAAAAATTTAAACGAATCAATTGATTATTTGTTAGCAAAAATCTTGTAACTTACTGCAAATGTCAAAATTTAAAGGTAAAAATTTATAGGTATCTCATAATTTGACATCAAAATGTTCGTTTTTCAACGACCTATCGCTCAGTATTTTATTCAGTTTTTGTCTAACACGTTCTGTTTCAAGGTTAGTTTCATATTTTACCAAAAATCTAACACGGTGCGAAAGTAACACAACCTATGGTTATGTCATTTAGGCAAAATACGAACGAAGAAATGAAGCAAAAAAAAGGTTTTATAACCTATAACTCAAAAGAAGAAGCCGAAGGAGAGGGCTAAAGGCAAGCATTTTGAAAAATGATTGAGTTTCATATAATTCATCATATTCATCTCATTACAAGGAGTTAATAATTTGTTTCATTTTCATAAAATATATCATTATATTATGTTTTATTATTTTATTGATACAAAGTTGAAACAAATATTTTCCTGATTTAATATGTCATATCATATTCATCACAAACCCCTTCGTATTGTTACTTTCGAACTACAACCTGTTACTTCTATCTTGTTAACGTGGTCGGAAGTGACAACTAACGAGCCTTTTTAAGTCTACGTGAATCTCAGAAATATACAATATAAAGGTAAATCAAAATACAATGTTGAGGAGCTAAACAAAATAATATAACCCTAATTAAAAATAGAATGACACTTCTATAAACGTCACATTCCTCAAGGCCACCTAATTAATAAATAGCTGAATTACTTTCTTATTTGAATGAAAAACGAAACAAAATCAATTTTTAATTACTCCTCGAATAATGTATTACACTGATAAAATTATAGAGCGATTTATTTAATAAAATATTTATTGTGAGCTTTTTACACCGCATTCCTAATGAATAAAAATCAAATAGAAAAAGATACAAGTATCAACTATTATTACCAGTAATGTGTAGTGCACGTGAAATAATTACGTTCAACGTACGATGCGTATTAAATTTGAAGCGAACTAAAATGTTTGCAATCTCATCGGCGGTTTTTACGTTTCCCAAGCATCTCGCACGTAATCAGGTTTGTTTCCATGGAAGTAAAATAATTTTTATCAAGAAAGCAATTTAAACAGAAATGCATTACAGCCCATATAGAAAATATAGTTAGTGTGTAGCGGCAAAGCACACAAGTATAATTAAGTTACTCTGGATAACAAAACAAGTCGAAGGCAATATCATACAAAGAAGCACAAATCCACATTTTATTGGTTTTATTTTGGTTATTACGCTTCTCGGAACAAAATATATTTAAAGTTGGCAGCGGCCATCTAGAACCTGTCGAGTATGAACATCGTCTCGTTCTGGTAGATTGCATCTAGAATTTTTGCATATCAGCACACGCAACGTAAGGTGGAGTTAGAATGAAAAGCTGGCTTCACATGAGAATACAATTACAACTTAGAAATTTTGCTTCTCGATAATCCATTAATTTATTCACACAACGCTATTTATGATAATAAGCGAGAATAAAAGATCTCCATTATTCGCCGAAATAGTTGTCATTTAAGTACTAATGTTCGAATCAATATACAGGTGTCCCATTTTAATTTATTATTGGGAATATCTCAAATAATACGCATCTTGAGAAGATAAGTTTCAAATAAAAGTTGTACGGTTTCGACAGGGAAACAAAATGGCATGCCTTTCAACTTCCGGTTTTGGCAGGAAGTGTGCTATTTTAACCGGAAATGGGTTATTTTAATGGAAACCTTCTTTTTTGACTCATAAAAATGAAAGAGAGGACGTCAAATAAGACTTTGACAATTTCAAAAATTTCAAGATGACAGAAAAATATAAGTCAACTGATTTTCACTGAATTACTTTATGGAGGTTATCGGGCTCAATGATCACGACTGTGAAGTCATAGAAGTATGTATAGTATTTTCTACATTCCTATAGAAACAAATATTTTTGACAAGTATGAAATGCTCCCGGCACACGCAATGTTGGAGCGAGTTCATAGAACTTTTATTTGAAATTTTTCCCCTAGAATGGATTCTTTTCAATGTGTTTTCAATTACATATAGCGGATAGTTATATACATAATTTACAGGAGACTTGATAGTGAATGATAATGCGAATATTAGGTATCTTGATATTTTGATACTTTCAAGAAAAAAAAAGTCAATTTTGTTTTTAATGCAACCTGTATTTTCTAATACTTCCATTGAAGAGCTGTCATTCTTTGCTCCTCAACGATATAGCATATGTCACACTTATTTCAAGCAATAATTTTAAGCATTTTACTAAAAACAAATGAAATAACGTTATTGAAAATCAAATTACCCGTGATTTTATTCATACCATTTATTGTTTGGAATCACGTTATCACTTATTGAGAGGGAAACAAAAAATTGGTAACGGTTTTGTTCAAAATCGCTTATAAATGTTGACATGTTGAAAAAATAATTCAAAAACTGATTTCAATTTAGGGAAATTTTTACATTTTCTCAGAATGATAGACCACATTGTTCAGAATGAAAAATATTATGTCATAAATCATGGCTGACTTGATTTCAAAAACTTTTTATGCATTTGTTTTAAAGGAAAATGCCCATAACTATAGCAATTATTGAAATAAGTTAAGAAGCACAAAATGAGAGCTTTGCATTAAAGGTTTGAGAAAATTTAAAAAAAAATTGACCTCGAATTTTTTTCTCGAAAGTGTCACAATATCAGGAGACCTAACTACCACATTATTATTCACTATCAAGTGTCCTGCAGATTTTATATAAATTATTTTAAAAAATTGTTTTATATCAAAAACTAAGAGTTCTATGTTAATTTTTATAACACACATGAATTTACCTTGAAAAAGGTAAGAGCGAGGTTAGAATATTTGTTTAGTTCTATATCTGCTAGAAATTAGCGTTAATCTGCAAAACCCACGAATTTTGGACAAACTAGACGTACATTGTTTTCCCTCAAGCACATTTTTTCGATTTTAGTTTTCAATAATTATAAAAAGTGAATTGATGCACCATGATTGTCCCAGAGAATTTATCTCTCATGGGGACCTCGCTTATTTTTGAAGGAAGAGAAAAGTTCAAATGAATGTAAGTAACCGTATTTTTAGAGACAGAAAAATGATGTAGAAAAATCTAGTCAAAGACTCGAATTTTTTGAGTTATTTCGCAAGAACCAAAAATATCAATATTTTCGAAACGGAAATATCTTGAACATGATAAGAGATAGGGATCCTTCGTGGGTAATGCATAAGGTGTTGTGCTTGTAATCGGAGGGTCGTGAACACGTGAACAGTGGCACTTTTTAATTGGAAACATTGCAATAAAAAGCCTAATGCACCATGATTGTTTGTATTTATAGGCTAAATAAACTTAGATCCTGCAAAAGCCAATAAAAATAATGATAGGAGATATTTCGGAAATTCTCACTCGTCAGCTGTTTGGAGATATTCATAAAGTGGAATTTTTTTAATAAAACGTGTATTTCCGATTATTCTTCCCTTTTTACAACAATATAACCAATGTTACATCAAATTTTTGATAGTTCATAAACTTTCAGACAACATGGAAATATCTATAGGTACCACGAGACACATTTTCCTTTGTTAACCATGATAATTGAAAGGTTTGAACAATTAAACAATTAATTAGCGAACAGTCAAAGTGTACACTGTAAACATCAGTCAGCCGATAATTCACAACATGTATGAGGAGAATACAAGTAGGCCCATTGTAACTCATTGTTTTAATGTGTCCGCTTGCATACTACTTCATAATGATCATAAACTATCGGCCGATTAAAGTTTGCAATATACGTGAGCTTTAAGATTGCGATCAAAATTTATTTAAAAATTAATAACATGTACTAGTATTGCTCAAAAAGTACAGAATTTGACAAATAATCACAAAAATAAATACCTTAATTTTGAAACTCGATCAAATTCTTAAATATTAGTAATAACAGTAATTCAAATTATCTAACAAAATACAACAGTAAATATGCAACTTACAACAGTAAATCAACAGTAAATCAAAATGTACACTATTTATTTCTATGACATGGCAGGCTACATATTACATTTTTCATTGTAATCACTGGAATTTCTGCAAAAGCATGTGAATTTCGTATTTATTTTTGTTTTAACTCATTCTTTTGTTGTTTTTTGTTACATTATTTTAGTTACTGCTGTTTTAAATATTTGTAAAATCAAGTTTTGTAATTAAGTCGTTCATTTTTGGTTGAATACAATGCTAGCTAGTGTTGTAAACTGATAAATTTCAGTCGCAGGTTTTTTTGTGAGCTCTGATGTAAGGAATCAACATGCACAACATGCACATATGCATATACATTTTGACAGTTCGTATTTCTTAGTTGTTTCATTGTTTAAAATCTGCAACTACCATGGCTAAAGAAAGGGCCACGTGGTGTTTATATTTTTTTTGTTTTTCGAAATTTTCATGAACTATTAAGAATTTACATGAGTTATATTGTTGTAGAAGGGAAAAATAATGTTTCGAATGACAATAATTGCAAATACGCGTTTCATTTGAAATAGTGTCGCTTCATAAAATATTTGAAAAACAGCTGATGGTATATTACTTATTTGATGCTTGAATTATAGCCTCTAAGGTAGTTCACAAAAAGTTCCTAAGAAGTTTTGAAGTACCTCTTATCAAGTTGAAGATATTTCTATTGAAAAAAATTGTATTTTCGGTTTTTTTTCGAGATACCTCAAAAAGTCCAAAACTCAATAGTAAGCGAATTTCTATGAGAGAAAAATTTTCTGGGACAGTCAAACTTGTGAGTAAAGGTCGAAAAAATAACAATTCCACAAAAACTTTACTGTATGTGTCCTGTAATACTAGTGTTCTGTTGTTATTCTTTTTCTTAGTGTGTCTATCCTTCAGAGCAGTGATTCTCACCTACTGTGCCGCGGCACTTTTGTGTACCTTCAATTTCTTGGCATGTACCGTCAAATTTTAAAGTAATCCACCGCATGGAGACTTATTTTATCGTTGGTATACCGCCAAATTTTCAAATTTACTAAAAAGTGTACCGCAATTTAACAATGGTTGAGAATCACTGCTCTAGACACATCTAATGGTATTTTGAGACAAAAATTTAGCCACATTTCTAGCTAATTTTGTATTTGAAGTTTGCAGTGGCCATCTACAACATATCGAGTTTAAGTATCATCTCGTGGTGGCCGGTTGCATTTCGCAATTTCTGCATATCACCACATACAACGTAAGTTGGATTCAGTTTGCAAAACGAGCTTCAAATGAGAACGCTATTACAAATAACTTTGGACATCTCCTTTATGCCTTCCGCTTGGTTCAACGAACTTTATTTTCTTGTAAAAGTCGATAATTAGCAGAAACGCTGGTGCAATTGGACCGTGCAGATTTCGTGCTCTACTCATTTGGTGGACACACTTTTTTCGTAATTGTTCCGTTTTGATGCTCGTTTTTATATTTGATTTAATTGATATTACCGTTTTTAATAATTTCCAGATCACATCGCTAATTCGCCAAGTCGACTTGAATGTGACCTTCTTGAAGATTCTTCCGTAAATATCGGCCAACGAACTTTATTTTGCAAATAAACAAAGCAATTTACAGATTGCACTGATTTACTTGAAATGGATTTACTTATTTGTTGTGGTTTTCAAACGGTTTTGAATGTGTAAATCAGAGTTGGAAGATTTAGTTAAAACTTGGTATAAATAGTTATTTTGACGGGGATGATAAATGATGAAATTTGTAAATGAAGCGATTTGTACAATCCGATCTGAAATTTTCCAGGTATCTTACTTTGAAATGCCTATACGGTAGAATGCCTTTTGCAAATTGCGTCGTAAGAAAAATCTTATTTGCTACTACAAACCTTATTTAATTTTTATGAAAAAAACAATGTTTTCTCTTCTGAAAGTGATCAAACCAAAAAATATCTGAAAATGGAAATTTTCTAAAATAAATATAAAAAACCTCCAAAAATCTTGTTACTGTTAAATGTCAAAGAATAAGTATTATAGGGAATTATAATTTCCACTGAGATATACGAGTTTTTCAATGAGGGAAAGAAGTTGAGGCGGAAAAATAAGAACCGTATACAAAGTAATATTGGGTGCGTTCACTTCGTCTAAATTTGTTAAGATAAACACGTTTCAAACATATTTAATTGAAGTGAACGGTCATAATTTGGATACATTTTGCTGTCAGATATTACCACTTGTTGTCGACAAAAATTTTCAGTTCTTACTAGGAAGGTAATTTCTATGGTTGGCACTTTACAGGAAACGCGCATAGCTACATTTTATTTTAGTTCGTTTTACGTCGTTGATCGTTTTGAAAATATCATCTAATAATTGGAATAACTCCATCCTACCGAAAAAAAGTTGAAGAACACAGTAAAAAATCACAAAAGTAAACATTTCGTCATATTTTACTTTTTTACTGGTCAAGCCAGAAAGAAATTAACCGATGTGTATGGAGAAGATGTGTCGACAATACGCCATTGCCAGAACTGGTTTTCAGAATTTCGATCCGGCAATTTTGATGTCGAAGATGCACCACGTTCTGGAAGGCCGGTTGAAGCTGATAAAGACACGATA
>JAUIMX010001009.1:0-10374 GCA_033557805.1 Phaenonotum sp. SLE1380
AATTTCAAGAAACAACTAGACAATTTATATCCTTTATTTTTATTAACCGAACACACGAGGTGATTCGTGTTCGGAAAGACGTCATCAGCATCACCTCTACCGTTTGGTTAAACTGGTAATGGCTCGTTTTGACAACTTCTGTTAGTTTGAAATGTCATATGTTCTAGTATGGTCACGTCGCGCGTCGCATCAAACGTCCGGCACTTTTACTTTACTTTGTTTAGATTTTTGACCGAGAACACAGTAAAAACTTTTTGAGTACGCGGTAGATTTTATTATTTACGGTGATTTGCAAATTTTTTGTCGATCAAAGTATGGTAATGAATTGTCATTATACAAACAGTGACTCGATCTAGCGATCTAGCTTGTATAATCCAAGTTTCTAGTATATTTTTTATTCATCTAAAATATCTTATGCATCTTCTATCATTACCATCGGTACACGGAGTTGATGAGCCCCGAACAGGAGGAAAAGGTCTTCCATCGTTTCCGCATAATACGATAAAACTAAGGCATAATGGACGTGAATCCATCATTATCTTCAATACCGTATGGAATAAAATTTTCATGCATACTAGAAAATAAATTTCATTTGATTACTGTTTTTCAACTCCCATAATTGTATGAACCATCAACTGTATAAGTTTATATCCGTTATTTAGAATAGGGCGTGGGTTATACCTTAGTTGGGACAGAGGAGGGCATTTGTTAAGTATTTATCATCAGCTTTAAATTTTGATGAAGGTCGGTGCTTTTTCTCAGCAATGGAAAATATGTACCGATCATGGCAACATCGAGATTGTTCATCCAAAACGATTGTATTTTTCTTAAAAAAATCCCTTTCTGAGCATCAAAATCTCTTTAAATATCAATTTTTACAGATAAGTGGTTGGGAGACCTATGTTGTTTGACAGAAAAAACCAAATCTAAGGTAAATAACTTCTGTTATGAATTTCACACAGACCAATCAAATTTTCTAATCAACTAGATGGTTCAGAACCAACAGATTTCTAGATCTTTTTTGGAATAGACCTTACGCGTTTTCATTAGCAATCAATGACATTCGTCACGTACTGTACAATTTTTCAACACAACGACTTTACAGTTATTTCGTAAATTTTGTCTAAACATAATATCAGTTGTAATAAGTCTTTAACTTGACACAAAAAAAATAACACACATAAGCTTATAACAATCAAATCTTGTCCCATTATTCCAGGTTAAACACAACTTTAAACATTCACGCCTCATGCAATGTAAATTGGCGTTGCTGTTCTGCCATTAGCTGAATCATGTTTGTGTTATCGGCTACATATGCCAGCGTACATATACCACCGAACAACATGCTATTATTACCTGGCGTTATGCTCAATTGTTTCGATTGTTTGAAGTCGGAGCACGCTGTAATCAAGTGAACTAATTTCATCAAAATAATAAACATTTCATTATTATTTAGATGTTTATTAGCGAAACACTTCCATAATGAACGCTTATATCAAATAATACCGTGAAAAGCTTTTGACCTGACCTATTGCACGTGAATTAATTGTAGTATGGATCACCATAGAAATATAGAAGACCAGAGTCGAAATCATGAAATATATAACCAGTGTAGGAGCAATTGCTGTGATGCGAGGTATCGCTAATATTGTTGTTTTATATTAATATATAAATCATTGTTTTGGTGTGAGGATTTTTTTTTTAATTCTTGTACTCTAAGCTCGATAGAGTAGTGAGAATAGTTTCGATTTCGTTGGGGAGACTATTAGTTGATAGTGAATTAGCTTCAACTTGACTAAGAAAATTTTTTTGAACTTAATCATGGAAAAAATGAATTTAAAACAGACATCTAAGTCACCGGGCATACAAACGGAGTTAACCTTCCAGAATTCCGCTTTAATCTGTAGAGGGTATTCAACAGGTATTAATATAGGAATTATACTTTATTGTAGCCCGTATGTTTTTATACCATAACTTAGATTAGGAAAGAGAGGGGATGCGTAAAAATGAACTAGCGCATGAAGCAAATTTTGTTTGCATTGACGCCACCAGTGGCGGAGAGTGTGGGCATAGAAAATATTGAACTAAAATTTATGAAATGACTAGGCAAGTTCTGAAGAATGTGAATAAATTTAATTTGATTAGAAGCTGTGTCTAGTATTTTGCTGGTCTTAGAAATACGGAAAGTTCTTCTGCACGACCTTGAAAAATCACACCCACCGCTACTAGAATAAATATCACGGTGTTTATACGTCAGTCATTTAAATCGTTAAAAATTTGGGAAAAACGGAAATGTACCTTTTTTATGGGAACAGAAAAGTAGACAGCAACTAATACTACTAATATACACAATCTTTCTTCTGATTTGCAGCTTTATTATCAAAGAAACTTAATTTAAGTTGCCGCATGCGTAGTACGTACAATAAAACCTGCATGTGTAAAAGATATTCCAACTTCGCACCTTCCGTGCGACTTCCACAATTTAGGGCACAGCAAAATCCCATTTTTATACAATAACGAATTTTCTTTCAACGCATGGAAAAATAACTGAAACCAACAAAATTTACAACTTTATATTTGACTTCACGTTTTTGACGTTTTGTTTAGTTCCAACAAAATGGCCGCCGAATCTATTTTTTGATTCAAAACCTACGCACACTTAGAGCCAGTTTTCCAATCATGGGCAATCTACAGTAAAATTAATCTAAGATTTAAATGACAGTTCTATCATTGGAAGTATTGGGAAAACTGTTACGTAAATCTTAGATTAATTTTACTGTAGATTACTCGTGATTGAAAACTGGCCCTCAAAGTCTGCATTACGCATCAGCTTCCTATCCAAATAACCCTGGTAGTCTTGCAACCAGTTACTAAATTTAGTTAATTTCTCAGAAATTTTATTTATTTACTGACTACTAACGTTTGAAGTTACTATCCTCAAATGTTCTCTACTATTGTGTCTTTGAATGTAGCCATTGGCGTAAATCATCTTTGGTTCAATAGCAGAACTAACAACGAGGATTTTAAAATGCAGGATCCCGTTCGTGTGATTTAATTCTAATCTGTTTTGAAAATAACAAAAAAAAATGTTTTCCTTTACTTTTGATAATCACCGACATTTTCCGATAGATAACTTTGAAACCTTGGACGCACAAAAACAATTGCAACTAAAAGCTTGGAGAATAAAACTACGATTCAAAATGCGCCAATAAAAATACGTTTGAAAACATTGAAATTGAATTGCAACAATGTAAACATACACTTATTGGAAGTATTATGAAACTTGCTGAACGTGCATTAACATTTACGGTTATTTGCTTTGGTTTAACGGTATGATACTGGTGTTTTCCTGGACCACTAAAAAGAAACGGTCGAAATATGATTACGGTATTATTTTTACGGTTTGATCGTCCGATACCAAGTTCCAATTTGTTGCGCAAGAATAAATCCCATATTTTATTGTTCTCACAGAAAAATGACATTGATTTGTTTACAGCACATCTCAAAACCGGATCAATAACATCAAGGATGTCTCGTTAAAAACAATATCTAATCGAATTCAAGGCTCACTCATTAAATTTCTAAACGTGTATTAACGTAAAGAGGTTTGAGTACTGCAATACATTCCATATAATTGATTACAAACATTTCGAGCAAATATCGATAAAGCGATAAGTTCTAATGATAATAATTGCAATAAATAGTCGTGCGAGATACTGAATCGACGATTTTTATCAGAATTACCTAGTTAGCTACAAGTAGAACCCAAACAGTTCAGAATGAAGTTTGCTATTTTGTCAGTACTGCTCTTAGTAGTTATCAGTGTTTCCTGCCATCCTTCTGATGAGGCTGAGTATAGCTGCAGGTGTGGAAGAATATACTTCCCAGTTTGCGCATCCAATGGCCAGACCTACTCCAACAAATGTATATTTGATTGTGTGAAAAGTGCGAAAAGGGATGCTTCCTTGAGGATTATCTCAGAGGGACGACCATGTGAAGAAATTTGATGACTCGACCGATGCTGACAAAAGACTATGAAATTGTACCTACTTGTAAATATATAAATTTGGGCAATTGATATTTTGTTTGATTAGTTGTAAATAAAACTTTATTTATTTTTGTTTATTTTATGTTTATTTATTCTATTATTCGTTCACATGGAGTAGAAAGTGATTAAAAGTGGATAAATTACCATATAGGGGAAAGTAGTACGAGTTAATCCCTTGGGATAAGATGATCCTTTGCGATTACTGAAACCACTAACGTTATTTATGGCCGGTTTCTGAAAAGTTATTTTTCCATAGTTGTCATAGATATGGCAAAAAATATCAACTATAAACCAATGAAGTTCAAAAATTTTGTAATAACTATGACAACTATTGAATGATAACTTATATTTTCTTTTCAGAAACTGGACATTAGTCGGTTGTACTGGTTATTCATTGGTCCGGACCCTACCCTTCGTATTAAAAAAAATTAGGGATAGTTTGTAGGGGGCGAGTGGTTGAAATGAAAAAATGATTTCCTGAAAAAAATTATGTAGAATTCAAATTAAAAATCGACCTGTTTAAGATTTTTTGGCAAAAATGAAAAATGAACTTGTCATTCAGTTTATTTCATATTTTCAACACTGACATCATAATAAAATTAAAAATTGAATATTCTCGAAAACTGTCAGTCAGAATTCAATATTTTTATACCATTGGAAAGGGCATTTAAAACCCTTTTATTTGAGGTATGACAAAGGTATTTGTTCTATTTAAAAAAATGAGGGGTGAGTTACCCCGCGGGATTTGAAATAATGAATTTGTGCCTTATTTTGGCGCTCACTGTATAGCATTCTATCTACCTTTAATTTAAAATCTCTAGTATTCTAATTCAGAATACATACTTCTATACCAATCATATGTAGTTTAATATTCTATTGTCATCCCACATGATTCCGAGGCTTAAGCGACCTGTTCGTGTGTTACCTCTCGCACATCACTTGCACGTAAAGCATGGAATATATAGAAGTTCCTAATTTGACAAATAACCCACCATCTGATCAGATAATAATTGAGCCGTTGCACTGATGGGTTTGGTAGAACGAAATATTGTACAATATATGCAACTGACACTTTTGCAACATATGCAACTCATCACTTCATGTAATTCATTTGACAAATTTCTTCAATAAGGAATAATTGACTAATGAGTCTGGCTTCAGAAAAGGTTGAAGCTGTTCAATTGCTATTGGATGATGTTTTCAGAGCCTTCTTTTTTTGAATTCTACTAAAACATCTGCCACATTAAATCATAATTTATGTGACTGTTTGACGTTCCCTTTACTTTGTAACTTATAAATTGTGCCAGGAAGAAAATGATTACTTTTCACGTCTTCCTTATTTCCTATTATTACTGTTACTAACAACAATTTTTCTTTTTATAATATTGCAATTGCGCACGTCAATCATGCCAAATACTGGCGGTTAACTTGAAATTCTCCAATCAGAGGAATTATGCCATCTTCTTCTTCTTCTGGATTTGGCTCAAATAGGAAAAAAATGAAGAAGAAGAAGAAGGCATAATTCCTCTGATTGGAGAATTTCAAATTAACCGCCAGTTTTTGGCATGAATGACGTGCGCAATTGCCCTTGGCAAGCCCGAAACCGTCGGTTGGAACAAGCCTAATATTTGACTGGAGTTTTTCAATGTCTGTTCTATTGTTCACTCTTTTTAATTAATATAAGTCTTTGACTAGCTGTTTTTTGAGATTTTACTCACTTTTCGGAATTGCAGTGTTATTTAAACCAAAATTATTACTAGTATCATTGCAATGTTTTGTAAGGGATGTTTGTTTTTCACTGGTTTTGTATATGCCTTTCCTGTTCATCTGTTCTTGCTTCGAGGTACCTTATATTTTGACCTATGGTTTGGTTTGTAGAGCCCGCGGCTTTGTATTTAGCGGTAAAAAAAGAACGTATAGCTCTTCATAATTGAAGCATATTTTTTTGAAAAAAGGTCAATAATAAATGATTGTAAGGTTAAACCCTTTGTTTCTTAATTTTCCTGATCGTCGGACTACCCACGAAGAATTTTTGATTCAATGTTGTTATGTTTTCGAGCTTTTCCCAGCGCTAATCATTACAGAAAAATCGACTTCTGTTCCTTGTCATATTTGTGTAATAATGATAATTTTGTGTGTCTATTCTGTGTCTAGTATTATGTTTGTTTCTCTATTACTGAATACGGTTGATCTCTTTCACGCTCTTTCACTGTTTTCTTCATGTCCGTCTCCCTAATGTAGGTAGCTGTACAATTCATACATTCTTTTTTATAAACTCCACTACGTTCCGAAATTGGTATTCTTTCTTTTGATATTTCTGTATGTTATCGTTATGATATGTTTTTCAAAAACATTATTTTGTTTTTTCTTGTGATGAAATAAGCTATTATTTTCTGTAGAATTTTTTGCATCATTTCGTCTATTTTTATCTTTCAACTTTTTATTAATAATTTGTCGGGTCTAAATTCGGATCTAAATAATTGTTTTGTGCTATGGTCTTCATATTATTAGTTTCTTTCTTGAAATTCAAGTTATTATAATATATAATATCAACATTTGTATTTATTCCCAACCCCAAGAACTAAAAAGTACCCATGTCCGAGAATTTTTATTAGTTTAGGGTTTTTACGTTATTCCATTCCATTAATCCTTTCGGAATAATTCTTCGAAGGCTTGTAATAATGAAAAATCCTCCGAACTGTACACGTCGACAACTTTATGTGCCTCATGTGTATCGCAATTCCAACATGAGGAGAGGGAAAAACTGTGTTATTAAAAGGTAAACGTGACGGGAAAATATTACCGACAAAACGATACAAGTGTAACTGTAGGTTTTCCGGGGCAGTAAAGTAATACATAGACTGGACCGTGGACTCCCTGTTTTGTTCAAGGCCCGCAAGGGCCGCAGGTGGGGTGAACTGTAATAACACATTTCCTGTAATTCCGTTTGGCACGGAAAAGACCGCTTATCGTTGGACTCGATGGCCTTGTCTCTTACATTTTACTTAAATGATACTTGTATCGTTTTTCCGATTACTTGGCCAAAGGATACTTCTCCCGATGAGTGCACTTTACTCAAAAAAGTGTTCTTTCTACCTTTTTATTGACAATTTCACCTGTGCAGACTGGATTTTTATTGCAGTTCAAGTGAAGTTATGGCAGATACCCAAGAAACTCACCAATATACGAGTCAATATTGTGAAAATAACACGCTCTTTGATTATTTGATTCAATTGTATTTTTTTGCATATCTTTATGTATATGTATCGATGATTATGATTGAAACGATTCGCAAAATTTCGAATTTTATTGCGCAAATGAAGAATGAATCATTCCATCACGTGAAAAACGATAATTACATTTAATGCTTTTATCTACTAGTATTAATTCCGATAAGAATGTTTATAAATTTTGATCTAAATATATGCGTTCGAGTTTCTCTGGTCCAGAATGATTATTATCAGTAATGTTTTGTCTAAATAGAGTTCTATTTCGTTTACTTTATCCCATTTGATTTTTTTCTTCGTTTATGAAAAAAGCGAGATATCCATTACGCGATAAAATCTGAGACGTTTCGTGAACGATTGAATATTCAACTTTTAATATCTCAGAGTTAGATTTAAGCACTGGTTGTTTCACATTAAACTTTATTAAAGTAGAATCCAAATATTGGAAAATATATGAGATGCTCTATTTAAAATAACAAAAGTAGTGGTAACTTCGGATTTAACCGGAAGTTGGAAAAAGATACAGGTGCATGCAGATTGAAGGATTCACGTTATAGTTCATTTCATTCAATACTCGAAAGTGAGAGTCATGTAAACAAAATATAATCACATATCCATCACTTTCGGTTTGGCCAAAGGTAGTGGTAACTTTCTTGTTTGAATAGACCAGAAAATATGGCAGGGAATTTTCAGGACTTACTACTAAAAACTATTGTTAGTGCAATGATGTGTATTATTTTGGGTTTTAAAATTCAATTGAATAAGTTTTGCTCATTATCACAAAAAACCTTTAGTATTATTGAATCATATATTATTATATGGAGTTTCTCAAAAAATCAACAATTGTTTATCATTTGATTCTAAAGAAGTTGTTTATCTCGAATAGAAAGGTGTATTTTTTTTGAGACAGGATTAAAAGTCAACTATAAAACCTTCAAATGTATATTGCAAATGTAATTTAATAATCTCTATCTCGAGAGAAGTTTTATTCTTAAAAATTTATAAAAAATCTCAGGTGAACTATAATTCAATAATGACTGGTAAATGATAATAAGCTCAAAGCCCATTTAAATTTTGTTGGTTATACCGATTTGATTTTTTTTCTAACTTTCGCCTCGTGAACAAAGCCCATGTCTTCAGCAGAACATTCACAACACTCAATCGCCCGTTCGGGAATCGAACCCAGAGCCTCCGCTTTGTCAGTTCTCAACTCACGGAGCCCGACTATTCGAATGTATAAACGATTTCCAAGAATATAACAAATCTTTCCAAATCCGTGGAAGATGACCTTTAGTATACTCAACAACATTTGTAGCTTTCGCGGCCAGCTTTTGCTTTCGCTCGTAAAAATACAGCTTTCCATTCGAAAACAATCGAATTTTGTTCGTTTAACTTAAAATAATGTAAATTGGTTTCTAAGCAGATAACCTTTAACGTTAATAGAAAAATTCATTCCATATTTAGCTCCCCCAATTTCATTTGAGTAACGAAATTCAGCGTATATTAAATCTAAATAATAGTATTTTGGTCTTTGAATGTAGTGAAATATTCATCGTATATCTCCCACTTGCCAACAATTAATATAAAGCAAAACATTCCCCCTAGAACATGATATATGAGGGTGGATTTCAATTCGACTAATCAATTTAATACAATCCAGAATCATACCTTAGTTGTAGGTTTCGGGAAGATAATTGCGCCTCAACTTTGTAATTTGGTTCGAATTACTAGTCGAAGTCAGGGATGTATTGTGTTTTGAAATTTTAGTAGATTTAATCCTGGTAGGTGGATCAGAAATTTAGAAAAGGGTTGGAGAAGGGTGGATTGATAATAAATATGATCTCTTGACAACTTACATTGAAATAACTGATTTCTTTTTGAATTGACGTTTAGAACAAGGTGAAAGAATCACCTTTTGACATTTCGCTATCTTATGACGTCAAGAAAGTTATGAAATTTTTGCGAATGAAAGTCATTCAAGAAGGTTAAGCATCATTGCCACGTAAAGAAAGACCAACTTTCTCAAAACTGATTTTGAAGGAAATCGCACGATTGAGCTTCTAATGTAAAAATGAATAATTTCCAAAAGTCACAAAATTCAGATGGGCTATTCATCAATTATTGGAGAACTATTCAACCGTTTCAGAAATTAGAGAGCCGTTTTTTGGTATATTTTTATTCGTTGAATAAATCTAGAGTTCCAGGCCTTAACAGAACATGTCCAAAAACACAACTTTTCAATAGAGCTATTTGATGTCTTTATTCATTAATTTCTTTCCATATCTAAAATTACTTTTCTGTGTTGTTGAATTAAAGCATTGTTTTGTTTGCCTGCTAAGGGGAACCTATTATTTTTTGTAATGTTATTCGGAAATAGATGTTTTAAAATTGTACTCGTAAAATCACTTTTTTGGACTTACTTCCAGTTTCATAAAAAAATTTCAAAGTCACTTTAACTAAACTCCACGGTGTTTTATGTTTGGCACTAACCTTAAAACTATCACTTTATCTAAAGTGACTTTAAAATTTTTGTTATGAAACTGAGGGTTATACTGTTAAGGCCTGGAACTCTAGCAATATATTTTTACGTTAGCCTTGAGTACATTTTTTTTGTTATATGAGAATGAGTGTTGCTTCATTTGGAGAGTTACTAGAAAAGTTGTTTGAAAGTATCAAAGATCGGGACATTAAGTTACGTGAGTGTATCACAAACGTGTCGAAAAATTAGTGAATTACATTCAAGAACTTGATATGTATAAACTTACAACAATTCAGCGCAAGCAATGCAAACAAATTTCCTGCTCATTTGCTCTTGCCACATTCTATCACTAGCGACAGATCGCAATTTAGAACCGCTAGTGCGCATGTCCAAGCTGGCGGCAGACCGCTAGTCTAGCCGCAGTCTTTTCTTCAAGCACCGCGGTTCAAATTATGTTGCGCTCTAATGCCAGATATTGAATTTCCACGCTATCAAATTCTTCAATAAGAGCGGCCGGTGGTGTATGGAGATTGGTACTCGTAACAGTGTCTATGCGTTACCATCTGCTTCGAGTTCGAATCTCGGCAATAGTCGAATTTATTCCTATAGGAATTTCGGGT
>JAUIMX010000100.1:0-16095 GCA_033557805.1 Phaenonotum sp. SLE1380
CTATTTAAAAAAATTGAGTTGGGTACTGGTTCGGTATTAGCGGAACACCCTGTATAGTTGAAACTAATTTTAAAAAACTGTAGCCTTGGATCAAAAAATATTTTGTTCTTACAATTTTTCTGTAAAGTGAAGCGTTAAGGCACTATCTTCCGAGGCGCTATAAATTGTCCACCTTGTATTTATTAAACCCACAGGAATCATTGTTGTGTATCGCTTCAGTTTTTGGAACTTGACTTAATTTTTTCAAATAGGAATCATATTGTTTACTGAGTTCGATGGAAAGCTAATTTTGTTCGCTTTACTTGATGTCAATAATATGGTAATGCAACTCAACCAAAACCATCTTTTATTTAGGCTTCAGGAAGCTCATGCAATGATGGACCAAGGACATTGAAAAGCAAGAGGACTATATTGAAAAAAATTGTGTATGTATACGTTTAATATTTGTAGTTAGTTCAATAGTTGACTTACCGTAGTACTCACCTTTAGTGAAGCATTGTAAGTACTTGACATTATGACCTATTCTTATCCAAAATCCAAAAGACATTATCATTAGATATATTCAACCAGATGTTTTGTTTATTGAAATGCTTAAAATGATCACTAACGAAATTGCAGATAATCTGGAATGCATTACACAATTTGCTACTGAAGCTGAAAATGTAAAAAAAATGAGAAATCATCATAACTATTAAAAAGGAGAAAAATTTAAAACTAAGACACACAATTCTAATCTGGAATGAACGATTCAAGTTTCTAAAAAACCATAACCAAAATTTTCAAATTTCATGAAAGATTTCGCAATGGAAGAGTATTAATAGCAAACGTTAAAAATTATTGTACTAGCTTCCAAGCACCACACATAAATGTTCAAAATTACGTACGACAAAGTACAATTTACTTTGTATCAGGATAGTTCATACTACCTGCCTCTGTAGCTAGTGGTAGAAGAAGTTTTCTTATATTAAAGTTTACAAAAAACAACTTTGGAAACTCCATAAAATGAAAATTTATCATTAATTTTGTTTGCTGCCACTCTAGACTGAATATTCTTAATTAATGAATTTGCTCAATTTGAAGTTGAAAAAGCAAAAATTCTCGTGAACAGCATAATATATTTTCGAAATATATAACAAATCCGCTGATTCATCATAATATTTCCATCATATTATTTATATGTTTATAATGTGTGCGAGAGTGGTCTAGTTGGTATAGCGTTTATACTGCCTTCTATATCACCTCAGCGCTACTGGTGCAAACCCCAGACAAGGGATTCCTTTATTCATGAATAAATTTACGCCGTGTCAGGATAAGAATTGTAGGATAGATTAGAAAAGCGCGCAATAGGCCCTAGATGGCGAAAATAAGGGCGCTATATAAAAAAAAATGTTTATAATTTATTGTATAAGAAAATATTCAAATGTGCCATTAGAAAAAATCCACCGCACCGCGCTAAAAACCAAACAAATAACCATACTCGTATTTACGAAAACGGTTTCAACTACTAATCACTAAAAAAATAAAACACAAATCCAGTACAAATACATTTTATTGTAATAATATATTTTACTAGATATATAATTCCTATTAATATATAATTGTATATTTATGGGTGTATGATAAAATAAATTAAGTAATATAATGGTATAGCAACATTTATTATATGTATTTAATATGTAGAAAGTTAAATATTAAGTAGAGAATATATATATTTCCGAAAAAACGTGTACTCGTACAAAATACTGACAGCATAACATATATTCTACGTATATTACTTATTAATAGATATTAAAATATATATGGGGAGGTAATGTTCAAGGATATAATTATACAAGTAATTCACTTTAATTCTTATTGACATCCTCACAATTAACAATCATAAATTTGGAAGGCGCGCTTCTCCATACTGACACATTCGATGAAGAAATAAAAAATCCAAAAAAAGTAAAGAGAAAAGCGCTTTCTACAAAGAACAACATATGAGTACACACCATGAACATCCAGTATATAAAATATTTCACATCGAGAACACGTTCAGTGGAACTCTGAATATTATTATTAAATATAAAACAAATATAATGTAGAATAAAATATATCTGCAAAAATATCATTTTTATTCATTATTCTTCAGTATACGTAAGCAAAATTTTTATTTTATGTTATGTTTTTCGATATTTTTACCGTATTTGTTCACAATATTCTCGTCCATTATACAAGGCATTAACAAAACATTCTCATTTCTCAATTTGAATATTCGGAGAACCAAAGCAACTCAGATTAGAAAATTAAAAGTTTTTTGCGGAAGTGCAGTTCGGTCTTCATGACCTACTAATCTGAATTGCAAAGGCAAAATATTCTGTAGAGGTTTTTCGTATTTTTATCATTAGATTATCTTGACGCACTTTAAAAAATTTTTAAATACGAAAATATATAATTTTCAGGGGTGCTACAATTTTTTATTCATTTATTTGGTGTAGTTTCATGGTGCGCTTCAGTACTTATATAGTTATACGAAAGGACAAAAACAATACCGTCGATCAAGTTCCACTGTTTTACATTTAAGAGTCAATAACTACAAATACGAATAGTGAAGAAGAAATATTGGTCATTATTGAAAGTATTGGATCCAAAACATCCCGAAGGAGTTCTGAATGTCTTATACATGTCTATGAGAAGTCTTTTGTTGAAAAATCAGACGTCTTATCAGATGTTCTACTGATTACCCATAAGATTTCTGTTTTTTTATAAGAAAACATCTGTTTTTCAACAAAAAACGCCTTGAAAATGTTCACAACATTTAAATCCGAATAAAACTTGAAACAGACGTTTCAAAGACGTCTTTTTCTATCTGGGGATTTTCTGCGAAGTAATTCTTGAAGTTAATAAAGTTTTGATCTAAACAGACTTTTCGACGATAGTGCAAAGTCCTTGTATAGAAAATAATTGAAAAAAATATCAAAGAAACGGATAAGGAAAAAGCCCTGGATAATACTATTTCGTATTCGTAATTGCTATTATTATTACTATTTTGTATTGTATCAAATATCACGTAATTTAAATTTTTGTTGTTTCTATTAAAATGGAAACTAATTCTATGATGTATTCTGCTCTTTTTCCGTTAATTTCGAATTTTCCAAAAATATGTTTCCCTAAAAAATTGCGCTATCTAAAAATTGGTAAAAACAATAACGTGCTAGATGCCATTTTAGGACATTTTTATTTCAATGATGCTTAGACTTTTCACAGAAATTTTTCCATCAAAAGCATGAATCTTGTCGTATTCGAAATTCAAATGAAAAAATAATAAATTCTGTACTAGAATATAAATAATTCTACTCCATTTCGCTCAATATTCATTTTTCTCAGTCCCTTGGAAAATGGTGAAATTTGCTAGCTTAAATAAAAGGATTTTTTGTCAATGTCTGAAATGGCACATAGCATGTTTGGTTAGGTGGGAAGGCAGTTATTTGTTTTACGGTTGTTCTTTGAGTCTGCGATCTCCACCGCTTAAAAAATGAGTAGAGGATGAAATAAGAATAAGAAGTACTTTGTATTGGTCACTGTATTTTTTTCTTACAAATTATTTGCGTCAGAAGTTACATTTCACGTTTTTTCCATTAATCATGAGGTCGCGTGACATTTTTTGAGGTCAGAGGGGGGAATTTTGTCACATGCATCACAAAAATTAATTTCTAAACGCATAATTTAGATATCCAGCCCCCCTAGGCCGACCGATTTTGCGTTTATTTACGGACACGTGCAACAGAACTTCGGCGAACGACAACCTTTAGTAACTTTCAAATTTTTTGGCACCAGAATATCAGTAAATGTAAAAACTTTTTAGAATGCTTATTTTATCGATGTATTCGACACTGATCCCCAATATATAATTATTTTTAAACATTTTTTAAATGTAATTAATAAAATGTGCGATATCAAACTAACGTCTAAATTTTTCCTTAAATTTGAATGCAAAACCAATTAATTTTCTCCAAAAAACCAAGTAGCACAATGTGGATACAAATGACAAAAAGCATCTCAGCAGTTTTTTTGGCTATTCACCTTATTTTTTCTACAAATACAATTTTTTCAGTATACGTATTAATATATCGTGATAGAAACGTATCTAAATATTTCTTTTCTTTTCTATATAATTTTGGAAAATGTTTTGCTCAAAATTGCTTATATTATACCAATATTAAATCACATTGTTGTCTGGCAACTAATCAATTCAAAAGAATTGCTTTGGAATTCATTTTACGGTCCGCGAACAATTTGATTTATGAAATATAAACAATTTTCAAGCAATGACACATTGGTATATGAAAATGTAAAATACTCACACGCCATACAAAAAATTTTTATCCATATATTATTATATTTTTAAATTTTTTTTTCAATAGTGAAACCTTATAACTCCCAGTAGCAGGAAAAAACTCAAGAAAAGTTGATGAAACGAAAATTTAATTCTAATAACTTCACCTATTTTTTAAATTAAACTTTCTTGTTGAGTAAGTATATTTTTTTAGTTTTTTTTTTCACTTGAGTCTTCTATATTAATATTCTTGTGATAGAATTTGTTAAAATATTAGTGATATACTGTTAATTAGGGAAAAATTGGATTATCCTGGAGAGAGGAGGAAATAAATTTGAATTTCCGTTTCATCTGACAACAGGTAATCTAAGTTAAAGGGAAATAACACTTTTTTTTTAATTTCTATCCCGAATAAACATTAAAGTCAGTCTTACGAATCACAGTGAAGCTTTGATATGATCAAATTATTGTGCTTTGTTACTGTATGTAGTTCAACTCTGCCACGATCTTGACGTTCAAACGATGGCAGCTTTTTAAATCATGGAATGTTTTTATTGGAATGCATTTATCAAACTTTAAAAACAAAAAAATAAACACGATTCAATTCCTATTTTGACAAATAAGTGCGCGAAATGCACATAGTCATTATTCAATGGTCAGACGCTCGACTGAAACTAAGAGACATATTGGTTGCCTAGGTGAGAGGCATGCTTTAAGGCAAAACAATATTTAAACAAATTAGTATGAATTTAAATGACTTGTGATCACCAAGAGCTTATGGGACCGCATCTGTTCTTCTTTTGGGATTACCTTGTGTAGAATGGATGTTTTATGGTAACAATAATTGTTGTATAAGCAATCGGATTATATTGTTATATGCATGAATGTATTTGTTGGTATAATAATGAGTATATGTGAGTGTGTGATATCAAATTATAGTTCTGGTGACTTTTTGAAAGTAGAAAATGAGGTTTAATTCGAAAATTATATAATGTTAGTCTCTATATTATAATTATTGTATAATTTACAAATTATACAATTATATCCACTCAACATTTTTGGAGGTCCCAATGCAGAGATTGTAAAAAATATATTTTTCACAATACGCGAAAGACACATGTGAATTTAATTTTTACAATGTTATTTTTCGTTCATAGGAAAGAAAGCGTAGTTTGTCCGGTCGTATGAAACTTTTTGAACTCGCTATTCCATCTAAAATGTATATTCAGTTAGATTTAGCCAATTAGACGTTAGTCATTGCCATAGTTCTAATTTTGTATAGTCAACTTCTTTATCTAAGCTACAGTACTAGCCCTCTAATGATCAAGAATTTGTACAGAAATAAACTTGGCCGATGGCAGGATTCGTACTCGGAACGGAGAGTAGCGCATCCATACAGCTCAAAGGCTGAACCGATACAGCCACTGGCCTGCTCTAATGTAATGTCCATGATTTCTTTCCGCGAAGCGCTCGTCCAAAGCTTTGATAAGCTAACCAAAATGTCATTGGTGTTTAGGAAGATGAATTTGCTTTTGGAAATCTTTTAGTTTTGCATTGACAGTATTATGAATGACTGGCCAAAAATATATTCAACATTATGAGAAAATTAAGGTTTTGAAGAAACAGGAATTTTTATGGAATATTGAGTACATTTGTAGCATGAAAGGGACATTCAGAACATTACAAAATAAATTACATATCCAGACAAAATTATTACAACTCAGATTATATTGAAAAATTCGAATTTATATGGTTTGTGTAGTGGATATTCCCTAAGGGCTAAGTTGATTGATGTTTATATGTTAGTGTTCTCTAATATGTCTGGCCAATGTATCATTCGAACATTGTTATGTTTCTTTATAAGTCATAAGTTTTTATTGGTTATTAATCATTTATTCAATTGAAGACTTTCCAATCGCCAATAAATATTACCAATAAACATTTTACGTATTCGAGATGTTGCGACTGACTTTTTCGTTACATAGAATAAAATATGGCATATTTTTGAACATAAGACTTGAGATGATCATTTAATTATGTGTTGAAAACTACGATTACTGCCAAAATTATTCGACCACCATTGTACCATGAAATATGACCACGGTAAAAGATATGATTGTTTCCGTATAAGTTGAGTAAAAGTATTTCCCATACCGCATTTAACAATTTATCGGCACTCGCACTATTTGGTGAACTGAAAATTAATAGTCTGCTACTCTGTCTACCATTGGAACAAATCTTCAGTTATTTGGTTATTCAAGGACTTTGTTATTGAATTCTGATAAACAAAACGGAGGTACCAAAATTATCAGCAACGCAATACTGGAATGATATCTGATTTATTTTGTAATAAAGTTAATTATTTTTTACGAGCTCTGCATTGATATCTACGGAAAAATTTTTAAAACCACTTCCACTTTCGCGATTTCATGTATTGTTACACAAATAAGATAAACACAAACTCTAAGGTCAAATTAATAATTTTATTTTATTACAAGTCAAAAGATGCAATAATAAATAATTAGTACTGGCGTTCAAATTGTAAGCACCTTGTTACCCCAAATGTTGACTCGTGCATTTAGCGATTTGAGAATAAAAACAACTTCCCACTACAGAAAGTTATAAGGTTGATTTTTTTTCTTTAGTTCAACTAAGAAAGTGACAAAAATTTAATCTGTACGTTCAAACTTGCACACACGCATTATATAGAAATACTTTAACATCTGCTGCTAATATTTTAGTATATAGTTTAATATATTTATTATATAAATGCTGAGCGGTTGACAAGCTCGGGTCGCTAGGTCCATGCTATGTCATTTTCTACAACGCTACTACTATAGCTACGTTATTAAAAGTAGATAAATAGATAGCATATTTAAAAAATTATTTAATTATTTCGTTATCTTATTGCTTTGAGTTACCATTAGAAGACAAAATTTTGATATTAACAATAACTTGATATCAAAGGGCTTGCCGAGAATCCTGACCAATTTCCAGAATTTTACAAGAAAAATCCCCACATTCGCCTCGATGTTTTTTTTCTGTTTTACGTAAAGCTGATGTAAAGTGTCGGGTTGAATATCAACCATCAGAAACACTTTTTTGTTATTACTCTTTTTTTTCACAATAATTATTATTTAATATCTTAAAATGTAGAAAATTCTACAAAATAGCGTTCTCACTTAGTTATTAATATTATTAAAGTAGTAATAAATATTTCTGAATCTGAATAGCAATTTTTTCATTATTTATTATTAATAGTTAATATTTATATAGATAGCAACAATTATTTTTTACACTAGACTATAATTATGTGACCTTACTTGTAAATATGCTTCCAGTTCTTTTTTTTGAATTCTTAAAAACTTTTTCGGTAAAATATATCAAAAACCTTGTTTAAATACTTTTTAAAATTAGAAATTTTTTGAATTAAAGTTTAATTTGTGCCCAATTTCTCACTCCTCAAATAATTATAAATAAGAAATTTACTTTATTACTTCCCGCACATGGATTGTCTGTTCTGCAACTGGAGTTGCAAACCGATTTAAGAATAAACATACACGCAACTAGTTTGCAACCAAATGAAACCTCTGCTATCACACGGACGAGCTGCCATTTACTTGTCTATTGTTCAAGCAGTGAATTTATCTTCAAAATTTAATATTAGCCTGTAAACATCAGTTTTTGAGTGAAAAAAAAAGTATTTTTAAGTTCTACTTCGTAATGAAGAGTGTTTTGAGTTTGAGTGTTGTGAGTTCTTATTTTAGTCCGAAGACAATTAAACTACGGGACTAAAACAAAAACCCACACCTAAGCTAGTTTCATCAATTTCTGATGTTCTGAATGCTGTTATATTAATTTTCATCTTGAAAATTTTTGTAATATAATTGCGAATAAATTCTTTAATTCTTCTTTAATAGTCATGGAACAAAATAGTATATTGTTGGAAAAAAGTTTGCGAAAATAGAATTCTCAAAATTAATTCTGCGCACAAAAATATACCCTGATGTGATATCTATTTTTTGTGGTTATTAAGTAAAAATTAATAGCAAACAAAAAATTGTATAATGTTGGATGTTCACTATAAAGATCAAAAAATCAAATTGGAAGTTTGAACAGTATTTATGTGAAAGCTTCAGGTATGCTTTTAGGCTACAGCTATTTTTGCAGTTGCAACTGTATCGTGACAGTCACACGCAACTGGTCGGCAACTGATTCAAGCCAGTCACATTTTAGTCGACCCGTATGCGGGTTTACATTCTCGTACAAATGAAAAGTTACTAATGGGTTCGCAAAATCGGTTGCAAAACAGTTAACCCATATGTGCGGAGAGCCTTAGAACTTAAAAAATTTGAAGAATTTATGGTAATTAAATCTGTGAAGAAAAACTTTTTAAAAAATTCTTTCCGACCTTCCATGGCGAGCCCTTTCCAAGGCTTTTTCGAATGGATTTGTGCAAGAGGCAGGCGAAAATGCAGGAAAATCGGTATCAGTCGCAGATGAAAAATCTTTTTTTAGCCGAATAGCCCTATGATATCACAAGCAAGGAACCTGTGACCCTAAGCGTACGTCCTTACAGGATGCTACAAAAAGATATATCTTAATATAAATATTTAATTTACTCATAATATAAATACAGTTTTTTTTTCTAGAAACATCTATATGTATTTTTTTCCTTATACTATTTTCAAAAATTACTTTCCTTTTATAATAATTATGAAATATAGATATTATTACTTAAATATCATAGTTAGGCCTGTATATTAAGTGTTAAAAATATGCTAATATACAGAATGATTTGCAATAATGTGTCGCAGTCAATTTGTGAATGATGATTGACCCCCTTCTTGAGGATTTTTTTTATGAGTATGCGGAACATATTTGCATTTTTATAAGAATATTTATTGCAATGCCGCATTCTTGTTTGGATTCACAAGATTACAAAACTTCCAGGCCTTCACATTCAATTTTTTTCCGAAAAATTAAAAATATAACAATTGATTACCAGTCCGGAACTTGTGCCCCAAAATGGATTGAATTTATTTTTAATTTTTTAACGCTTTTCGTTTGTCGTGCCAAACAAGAGCAGCGATATAAATAGACACAAAACATCAAAATACAGCAATGAATATGCCAATTAGACTATCTAAAATTTAATTATCCGAATTCCTATATATTTGAATAATAACATTTAATTTTTATAGTTAACCAAAACATTGATTCATATAAAAGGTTTGGATGATTTCAGGGCGGGAAGACTTCTTTTTAACAATCGGTTACAAAGTCGTGCCCATCTCAACCACGGTGTATATCAATCCTAAATATGTATTGCCTATTTTTTAAAAAACACCGTACCCCGAAAGTGTCGTGGCCAACGTTCTATGTTTTGAGCAGAATATTTAATATAGTTTCCACACGAATTTCTCAACTCTTCTCAAAAATCTCAAGCTACATCTACATTACGCGTACTAAAATACTTCATATGCGATTATAGGAATATATTAAAATATAAAACGCGACTTTTTCTATAAATATTATATATTGTGCCTCGTGAGCTACGTTTTTTATCTACAGTACCCACTAACATGCAGATGAGAACACCAAACGACAAATAAGAACACATTTCATGCGGTAACACATATTAGGCGGCAAAAACCAAAATTTAATTACCATAAAATCTTTGGAAAATAAGGTAGATACGGGAAAATCATAAAAACAAAAAAAATGCGAAAAAAAATTATAAATCACGAATTTTTATTGAAAATCAAATTATTTGGTTGCAATTTATAAAAAAGACAATCTTATCATTCGCTAAATTTAATCTATAAACGAAAGTATTGGCAAAAGCGCAAGGATGATATAATCTTAATATGCAGTCGAGTATATTTAATTATAAATATAAATAAATAATTTATCAAACTCTTGCTTTGCAAACGCGCGATGACCATTTGAATTAATCAAAAAATAAGCGTAGGGTCGCCGCTGCCATAAATTTATCTAGTTTATAAATTTCTAAATTCAAAACACACTTATACTTTTAAGAATCATAAAACAATAAAAAAAGGTTACAAAACTTATAAAAATCACCATA
Source organism: Phaenonotum sp. SLE1380 (assembly GCA_033557805.1). Classification (NCBI taxonomy): domain Eukaryota; kingdom Metazoa; phylum Arthropoda; class Insecta; order Coleoptera; family Hydrophilidae; genus Phaenonotum; species Phaenonotum sp. SLE1380. The sequence continues at coordinate 10,407 of JAUIMX010000100.1, forward strand.
GATTAGGATTTATAAAATTAAAAATATCATCAATATAAATATATAATTCAAAAAATCTAGTTAAAACTATTTTAAAAAACAGTCACGCTGCACACAAACTGTGGACATGTACTTGTACTAACATTCATATTTAAATATCTTCACAAAAATATGTAAAAAAATAAAATAATATTAATAATAATAATATGGTATTAATAGCTAAAAAACAACAAATTATTTACAAATGTACGTATAAACAAACTAAGTCGGCGGTGAAACCGCTTGGCGGTTGACGTTAACAAACAGAGCTATTTCAAAAATCACGTTAATTGAAAGGTCGTAAAAATAAATAAATAAATGTTCAAATGTAAATAACCAAGGCTATCGTCGCCGATCTGACAATACGTGCTAACTGACATTTTTTTAATTTACGTTTTCAGTTCAATCAGATGGCAGGGCGCATCTGATTAGGTTAAAAAACGTACTTTGTGAAAAAATATTAACAAGTATTGTCCGATCGCCGGCGATATATTAGTTACAAAAATAGAAGAATTAAGTTCGTTAGATTTTTAGCCATTAATGTTAACGTCAACCGAAAAAAATCTGCTAGAAGTGCGGATGATGAATAGTTACTGAAAGGAAATGCAAAATCGTGCCCTATATGGGTTGAAAGGTAAAAGTTAGGAGAAAAGAATGTAGTACTGTGCTCAAACCAAAACCGCAGCGACTCGAGACCGTTTTTGTAATAACTAAATAATAAAATACAATATAAAATAAATTCCGTAACCTTCGAAAGAAATAGAAAACCTAAACCCTAAACTTTACGTAAATCCAATTGCTTAATGGAACGAATATAATAAAACCGAAACAAATTTTAAAAATTCATTTGTTCGAAGGAAAATTTGAAAATAAAATCTAGACTAGAACTAAGCTTAGGTTTGGAAACTTTAATACTGAATTTCGTTACATTTAACAATTGGAATAATTGAAAACCAAAACGAAAATTTATACAAAATAATCCTCTTTTTTCAGAAACCTATAAATCCATAAACCGAACAAACCGAAGTCGCTCCTGGTTTAGTGTGGACACAGTTTTTCGTAACAGGCTGTGTTGAGGAAATGTGGATGCAATAATGTGTGAAGGTTTGTGAATACTGATTGGCCCGAGGCACGAACACGTAGGGGCTGGGGGGTGAGCTAAGCTAATTCTTTCCATTTAAAAAATATTCCACTAATAAAATAAGTAAACATGAGATGGCTGTGGACAAAAATTAACTACGACGAGCGTTCAACAAAAGGCCAAAGCTATATAGCACTATAAATAATTTCAATACTATATTATAAAATACTCTTAACTAATAGGCTATAAGAAATATAGAAATATATGTTATCACATCACATGACATAACAGAACAATAGCAACAAGAGTGACCTCCTCGAAGCAAGGAGGGCGATTTAACTAACAATAAGGGATATGTATGTTGTTTATTAGATGTGCAGCTTTGGCCTTGTGTCACGCGACGTGTGGCAGTTTAAATCACAGCCGAAAATACCCCCCCGTGCCCCCCAACCGCACAGATCCTTTTTTTGGGTTTTTTGTTACATTTTTCGATATTTTTACTTTTTATACAATAATATATATATATTATTTATAACTTCAATTATTATATTACTTAAATATTTTGAGAATTGCTGATTCAGACTTTAATAATGTGACCCTAAATCACATGGCGAAATAAAAAAATATATTAAAAATAACGAACACTTAAATTATAAAAGTTTCTTTTACGTCACGTCATGTCTTTTCGGCTTGCATTGAAGAGATATCCGACTTTGCGTACAAATTAAAACAAAAAAGAGATTGTCCCAACTCCTAAACCACCTAGGAACGTATTCCCAATGATTTGTTTAGGTTTAGAAAAGTGCGATTATTTTCCGTGCCACCTCGTCTTGGGGATGCGAACATAGATGGTCTCGGACAAGATAGGGCCGTCCAACAAAATTCCACACAAAAATTCCGTCTAATACTACATTTAAAATGATATTTTAAGAAAATATTAACTGGCATAGAAGTTTTTAAAAGTTTTTGACAACACCAACACCGCCAGAACCACATTTTCATTGTCCCTTTTATCAAAGAAAATAAATGAGATCCAAAACCTCCGAATTCACTAATGTCCGATTTACAAACACAAGTTTTGCATCTATGGTGATTCAGATGTAATTCGGCCATTCTTCCAACAAACAACATTCAATAAACAACAATTAGGAGAGCATAAATTAATGACCAAACAAAATTAAACGCTAAATTCGTTGTGATTACAAATGTGGTTGTAGCGTTGTTTAGCTGAATTGAACACAGGGCTCGAAGGCCCAGGGAATGTGGGTAGGTGATAAGGTCGAGCGTCGTATGGGACAATTTAAACGGTGGAGGAGTATATGCGTATAGTTTGAACGGCGGGCAATTTGCAGACGGGACAAGCGGGTTCTGGTGCTGCCATGACATTATTTGCGCAATCCAAGCAGAAGAAGTTATGACCGCAAGGTACCAAAGCATGAGTAACTGAATTATTTAGGCAAACTGAGCATTTTGATGAACCCAATAGGGAATCAACGGGGCTGGTGCTATTTGCTGGAGATGGGCGTGATGGTACTGACATAGTTGTAGGATATGTCCAAATACTAGAAAGAGCTGTGCTGCTATCAAAGCTTGGGGAGTCACCAAGTCCCTCATCGCGATCACTTGAGCTCCAAATGGCACCTATATCGTTTCTTCCCCCAGATTGCGAAGAATTACTCGAACACGATCCAGAGCTGGAGAAACCTCCGGAACTAGAGGATGTTAAGTTTGGGTGATACATTGTGGTTTCACTTGGCTCTATGCAGTCATTAAACAACGAAGAAAAACCAGCTTTGTATAAGTTATTCAGCAATTCGTTGCTTTCCAAATTTGAAAGCGGACTCAATCCATTGATGGATGTCCCGTTTCCTGTTCTCATAGCGATATGTGCTTCAATTTCTCTTTTCGCTGTATCAACACTCTCAGGTAATCCGGTAACTTCAAAAACTGGCTCCTTATCCCGGCTTGGAGTGACAATATAGGTATGGGTCTGGTGCTGGATGCGTTTAATCGTCGCACCTTTTGGACCAACAACCAAACCTACAACTCTGTACGGCACCCTAACTTGGATCGTAACGTGTCCCGGGATGTTTGCCGGAGGACCTGGAGGAGTGCTTGCCCCAGAACCCAATCCAGCTAAGTTATTTTTTCGCGATGCCCTGATCTGACTGAAGTGTTCTGCTGCGGAAAGAATCTCACGTTTTGCTTTTGCAACATCTTCTTTCCTTCCGGTAACGACAAACACGGGTTCTTCTCCTCGGACTGGTGTTTTGATGTAGGTGTTGGTTTTTGCTCTCAAGGCTTTGATCTTGCAACCTGAAACAAGGAAAAAGGAAACTGTTATATTGTTGTCTTTTTGGTCATATGATATCTTATGAATTAAACATGGTGATAAGTTTAGCATAATCGAGTAGTGATGTGTCGTCGGCGTCTTGAGTGAAAGTTGACATGATTGTTGTGAGTACTCACTAGAGGTGAATATGGTTCATTGTTGATTTGAGTCTAAAAATTTCCAATCTTTGTGGAATGTTCCTCAATAATGAACTTCAAAATATCATCAATAGGAAGCGCTCATTATGGCAGTACTTGGAGTAAAACAACTATATACGTAAAATCGGGTAATGGGTTGAATTTTATTTTAGTCAATACCATATTCCATTTGTTTATTCAAATATTGATAATATTATCAAGGAGATGGTGACCTCCATTAGATGAAGATACCGTTTCAGAAGTTGCTACTCCACTTTTGGTATATCTTGGCGCAATGGTCCATTTTATCCTGCATTAGTTAACATCAACTAATGGTTAAAATGGCGTATTGTCCTATACCTTCAGTGATAGAAGTATCACTTTAATTTTTGGGTACATTAGATATAATACATCAGTGGATATTGTTGTCTTTCGGCGATTTGTCCACGGAGATTCTTATATTCTTCGCAAGCAATCAGTGGGATATTGATGATATGGATGTCGAAATTAGGTAAGTGATATTTGGTGGATCGCCAGAAAGAGATATCCTTGGAATAAAATACAGTCGGGCTGAATTACGTCCCAGACAGCTCAGAATAGATCAAATTCAGGTAGAAAAAAACTTGTCTCGCTATTCGGTAGATGTTATTCCGTAGGATATCTCTTTCTGGGACGGGCCCTTAGTGAGATTCAAAGAAACAGATATTCGGTTTGAGAAAGAAAACAATGACGCAAGATTGATTGATATTCATTTCATCACAAGCAGACATAATTTCATGTACGGAGGCTGCGAAAACTATGACCGGGATAATATTTTAGGTCTAGACAAAGTTTGTTTTGAAACATACTGCAACTACACGAACTGGAGTCCAGACTAAATTCTCTTTTCTGGTACCCAAGTTCAAAAGAAGTACTCGAATGACAAAGTTCAAAAAAAGTACTCGTTTTGGCTAGATTTCAAAAATCAGAATATCTTAGGCGTATCACTATAATTTAACAGCGGCAACAAAAACGCAGGTGGTCGGCATTTACGCCCGCAGTGAACGCGTTTTGTTTTAGGGTTTTCATAAAAAATATTAGGAATCTTGTCGAAGGTTGTTCTTGGATGCGATTCAGCGGTTCGCACGCAGTCTAGTTGAAAGTCCGCTACAAGGTGAACGCTTCTGACCTGCCAGCAGGTTGAAGGGCGCCTTCCTCTGCTTTGTCTACTTCGTATTGTTGATTATTCGCATCAATGTTCGTAATTATCAACTAAGTACTCAACGTCGCACAAACATGCAGTCGGTACACAAATTAGACAACCGATTTATATCTAGTAAAGGAGATAAGTATAGCATCATTTGATATTAATATTAGTCGATCAACACATCTCATTTGACATTTTTGTTTTGAGATGTCATTTTCGACAGGAAAGGATAATAGGCACCAGGTGGATTCATTTGTTTATAATTTTTTTATGGATTTATATACCGCCACTATTTTCGCCTACGTGGGCCTATTGGGCGGTAATTAAACCTAACCTTGCCTACTAGCCATCTAGTGACAAAGTTTTTTGTCCGAATAAACTTTGCCATAAACCTGGATTCGAACTAGGGACGGATAGTACCATAATGGACACAGAGCGAGATCGTAGCCGACTACACCACTGACTCGCTAATATAAAATTCAACTATGAAATAAGACAGATCTGTCACACTGACAGTTACAATTTAAATAATTTTTAATCCCTCGGCATAAATAGAAAAAAAAATTTGTTCTTTTCGATTATAAGCAATAGTGTAGGAACTACACCACCCAATAAACCTAGTGGATAACAAAGGGTGGGGCACAAATTAAAAAATAAAATATAATATAATGAACACATTATAAAATTGATACAAAAAAACATTAAGACAATTTCAACATTTGTTAATACATTCAAGTATGTTATATTCAAGCCCATTTTAGTTTGTGTTCAAATTTTTGAGAGAAAATCCGTTTGCGTAAATATGCGTCATCCAAAAAATTTCAAGTGAATTAATTGAAACATCTCTCATTCATAATGAATAAAATTGACAAGTACTTCCTTAGTTATCATTTATTACAGCACAACGTTTCGGCTATTAATAAGCCATCTTCTGG
>JAUIMX010001010.1:0-10373 GCA_033557805.1 Phaenonotum sp. SLE1380
AATGCTTGAACAGGTCGATTTTTATTTTCAATTTTACAGTTTTTTTCAAAAAGTTTGATATTTTTGTTTCAACCCCCACCCCCTACAAACTACCCCTAAATATTTTTAAATTGGAAAGGTAAGTTTGTTGTAAATCATTTGAAATGTATTCAAATTGCCTATTCAACGAGGTATTTATTTTCAAATTCTGACTGAGGGTTTTTGAGATTCTTAATTTTGTCATATCAATGTTGAAAATGTGAAATTAAAAAAAAAATCTTGAACAGGTCGATTTTCAATTTTGATTGTACATAATTTTCTCGAGAAAAATTTTTCTTGTATCAATCACTCACCCCCTATAAACTACCCCTAATTTTTTTTAATGGGAAGGGAAGCTTTGTTGAAAATCATATGAAAGACAATCAAAATACCAATTCAATGATGTATTAAGTTTTGTATTCTGATGATTAGTTTTTGAGATATTGATTTTCCAAGTTATGAATAAATGCATTTCCCTTTTTTGGAAATGAAAAAAAAATCAATATCTCAAAAACTAATTATCAGAATACAAAAATGAATACATCATTGAATTCATACTTTGATTGTTTTTCATATGATATACAACAAAGCTACCCTTCCCATTAAAAAAAAATTAGGGGTAGTTTATAGAGAGTGAGTGATTGATACAAAAAAAAATAATTTTTTCGGAAAAATTATGTAGAATCAAAATTAAAAATCGACATGTTCGAAATTTTTTGGTAAAAATGAAAAATAAGCGTGTCATTGAGTTTATTCCACATTTTCAACATTGATATCATGACAAAATTAAAAACTGAATATCTCAAAAACCCTCAGTCAGAATTTGAAAATAAATACCTTGTTGAATAGGTAATTTGAATACCTTTCAAATGATATAAAACAAACCTACCCTTCCAGTTTAAAAATATTTAGGGATAGTATGTAGGGGGTGGGGGGTTGAAACAAAAATATCAAACTTTTTGATAAAAACTGTAAAATTGAAAATAAAAATCGACCTGGTCGAGGATTTTGAACATGTGCGTGAAATTGAAGAGTAATTATTTTTATTCCGTTAAAAACAGAAAATGATGAAACAACTCCATTATTAATTACAAACCAGGGTTATTAATACTAAGATTAATTACTGTAAAACTAAGAAAGCTAAATTAAGCAAAGAATATCAAGCAATCAAAAAAAGCAAAAAAGCGAATCAAATACCTTAAAAAAATATCAAAAATAAACCTGGCAGGCAAAAAAACCTGGGAACAAGGAATCAAAAATCGACACACCTTTAAATAGTACGATGGTCCAGCGATGAGATTGCGGACAGCATCCAAAAAGCCACGGTCTTCCAGAAAAATTGTAGGTTAGGTCGAAGACTCGATGTCAATCGAACGATCAAAAATCAAATCTCAAAGATCAAAACCGAACTCAAATATCAAAACCAAAAACTCATAACGCGATCTATAGAACAAAGCAAGTAAAGGAAATGAAAAATCATTACCTGATATATAAATGCCAACTAAAGTTGAATCAGGAGTCCATCTATCAAATGTCAAGAACAGCTGACGTGATTAAAGTAAACTGAAAACGAGATGTCGCCGAATTTAATACCTCGGAAAGCGGACGAAACCCAAACTACCGAAACGTCAAAGAAATAAAGGCATGTGCGGATGACTAAAGGCTCATACGCACAAAGTTAGAATAAATTGAGGTATCGAAAATAATTATTAAAAAAGGGATGAATATAAGAGATTCAAGTCAAACGAACCGTTACAAGTCAAACAACGAAAAATCTCTAATCGAATAAAATCTTGACGTGATCACATCAGTAACATAATTAAATTCAACTAACACAAGTGCACGGTCAGCTATTTCATGTACAGCTTAGACGCCAGACTCCAGAACAGAGGCATCTTCAGAGACAATAATATAATCGAGTACAGAAGCAGTAGAAACATTAACACGAGTGGGCTCTTCAATCAACTCAGCAAGACCAAACTGCTGAATACCATACGCCGTTCAAATCTAGCAAGTTGATATTGAAATCACCCAAATACACAAATTAGGCCGGAAGCGTAGCGAATAATGAAAGAGTATCTTCGAATCCTTCAAAAAAACCACCAACTCTACCCTCCGGTGGTCTACATATCACACCAACAGTTAGGTTAAGATGCTTGTTGGATAGTTCCATCCATAATTGCTCAATGTGGTTATCAATATTACCCAACAATAACCTGCACCGGAACGAGTTTCTGTTATAAACACCAACCTTGCCACCAACCCTAAGGGAACGACCAACGCAATACAATGTATAGCCCTGTACACCAAATAAAGACGTGTCGGAAAGTGGATGGGAGTTTTGGTGGGTGGAAGCCCCATGCTACCTTGCATAGATCTTAGTGCAAGATGTCTGAAAGAGATTTTAATTATCCACAAAAAAAAAATACTGAAATTGCTCTTCACATCATGTCATAGCAGGTGATCGGAACTTAGTATAGGGCATTTATAAATTACTTTACCTAGTTACGTATATAAAATCCAAAAATGACTCTCATTATGATTTAGTAGAGGCTTCTACACATAAGTTTGTGCAATTAAAATAAATTTATGCTTGCGACGCTCAATCGGTGGCAAGCTTGGACACAAGATTATCATTTCTCAATAAAAGTTCCCAATGACCCTCAGTTAGTAGAAGGAGATAAACAGACAAGAAAAGTTATCCTCAAACGAGCGTTGATTTCCAAAGGGTCCAAGCTAACGATGAAAAAGGACCAGTAAGTGCCAAAAAAATTTCAGCAAAAATAAAATGAATGCTTGTAAATAAGACATTTGATTTCCACTCGCCGGATGTTCTGTATTCAAACTTCCTGACAGTTTCTAACTCCGCTTGACAAACGTCCGAAATAATTTTCGCCTCTGAAAGTTCCGGAATCGATCGGTAAACTTCATAACGAGAATAAATTTTTTTTGAAGGGCGTTTCGAAAACTTTTATTTACGCAGACATTTGGGCTTGAATGTGAGCGCGTTCGAGCCTAATTAAACTTTGGAATGCGCAGCTGTTTTTGAAAATTTTCACTGCCACACCACTCACACGTTTTTGCCCCTGTTCAGATTTATAACCCTCCACATTTGCAAAAGTTCCAAGGGTTGAAATCGGCGAAAGAAGCTTTTAAAAATCCATAGGACGTCGTTTAATATTGGCAAGTTGTGTTTAATATCGGTTTCGAAAGCGCAGAATAAAAAGGAGTGTCGAGCAACTCGGGTTCGGATGCTATAAAAACTAAACCCAAAAGTTTTAATGGCTACGCCAGCAAAGAACAAGCAGTTATAGTGCAGACGCTACCCCTGAAAGGAATTTTGATCTGATACACAGCTAGATTGTATAAGAAACTGGCATTAAAATACTTGGAGGGCTTGCCTTAAAGGTCTCTGGTGAAGGCATGCATTAAATAAAATATTCCTTTTGGACTTTGCGAGGAAACCGCAGACTAAGGATTCAACTTGATAAAACTTTTGTTCAAATATACCGCTTTCCGTCAAAAACACAAGTTCTGCAAATAAAAAAGCATTCATGCAATTAAAATACTAGTTTTCGCAAACGCTTTTCTAAAGATTTTCAACTTCTGGATGTACGGAAAGCCTTAATCATAATCTGGATTTTTATATACTATTTATTCTGAATAAATTAGCTGGGAACGGAAATAGTTTTAAAAATGTTTTCAGTTTTCATCTGTTACGCAAAAAAATAAATTCGATCTTCAAAATACCATCTTCAGGATTAGAAGTTATGAAAAAAACACTTTTTTATTGCACCCGTATATTTGAAACCTTCCCTTGCAACAATGTTTCATCTATATAAACATTATCGGCGAAATACGTTCCACATAAAAGATCACTATTTCAAAGTAATTCGTTGGATCAATTTATTGATTTTCCCGAACCTTAATGACAAGCGTAAATATTCAGTTTTTTCCAGATTTACTTCAATTATATGGAGTGCTTCTTTGCAAGTTGCATTTCTATACGTTTCAATAAGGCCCTAATCGGTTCTATTTTGGTTCTGACTCCGCCTTTATTCAGCTGCTTATAGATCGCCTGTAGGTATAGATGTTTATTTATTACGGCCGCTGAGAGTGTGTAATTTAATTTTAAGACGTTATACGTCTACAATTGTCATGGTTACATCTACAGTTGTCATGGTTACATGAAAATGCTTGAATTTAATTGTTTTATACCTTATGTTTTCCATAATGTCTATGGTAACTGTTGAAAAATAGCTTATATTTCGTTTCAGAAACAGGGCATAAGTTTCGTTTGTTCACAAAGTTGTCGAGAAGCTTCTTTGCAATGCAGTCGAATATACACTCACTCTGTAAATTACCATCTCGTGTAATTCAAACATCATTTACAAAGTTGTTGTGAAAGTTATTATTTTTTTATCAGCCTATGTCAATATTCTATATTTCTGCTTAAGTGAATAACGAACTGATCAAAAATTATCATAAAAATTCAGACTATAAAGTAAATAATATTAGACTTCAGTTGAAGCTGCATCTACATAACGGAATTGAATACAATTCATTGTAAAATAATAAACACAATTCTTGACAAATATCAACTGACTGAGTAACTTGTCAAGCTATGACACAGACGTACTAGATTTATTGATTTGAATTGAATTAGCATTTTGCATGATTTTTGAAGTTTATGTTAATTGAAAGTACTGATCCAAACTTGAATAATGCTATATAAAAAAGCAATTTCTGAACCTCCTAAGATTGAAAAAATAGCGATTGAAATTTGAATTTTTCCAAGGTGTCAAAAACGGAAGCAGCGTCATGAGTTCATGGGGTGATGTTAGCTTTTCGAAAAACACGGGGTAGCTTATGCAACCAAGCGTGCCGAAAGATGCCGAAATTAGGAAAGAATGGTTTGGAGCAGTAACAAGAAACATATGTTTCTGGTGGATATATATCCACCATAACCTCAAAATCGTCGATGTTCTGTTACGAAACTATAGACGGATAGAAAGAGGTTAGAAAATTGAACGCTGACGTATTTTGGCGAAACGTGACTACCAACCTAAAAACCTTTAAATTACTGGTTTTCTAACTATAGCTATATTAACTCCATGAACTCATGACGCGACTGCCGTTTCAGAACATTTAAAAAAACGGGAATTTTGTTAATTAATAGCACCAAAGAAAAAAGAAATTTTGATATGAAATATGTATCAAATGAACAGGTATTGATCGTACTATAACCTGAGATTAAACTTTTTCTTATTGGAAAATCACTCAACATCCTCATCTTCATTTTCTGTTGACGCGAGTAGGAATTCTTCGATTGCATTTTCTCGGAAACAAGATATCGTATCGACTTCTATTAGGTATATATTTTTTACTTGAAACTGAATTATGCCATATATAATTCAAAAATAATCTCAAAATATGCACCCATAAAAAAGAAATGGCAAAAATAGAAATAACGTTTCTATATGTTATTTAGATAAGCTAATACGATATTGTATTAAAGCGTTTTATAAAACACTTGTGTGCCAAATTTCATGCAAATACCATGGTAAATAGAAAAGATACAGCGAAATAACAAAATAACAAAAAAAACTTTGAAGTCCTGTAACTTCTCAGGGAAGCAAAGAATTGTTTTTAAGAGCCTATGTCAATGTTCTATATTTCTGCTCAAGTGAATAACGAGCTGATCAAAAAACTTCATAAAAATTCATACTATGAAATAAATATTATTACTTCAGTTGAAACGGCATCTACATAACGGAATTGAATACAATTCATTGTAAAATAATAAAATTGAATCTCTATCGCAATGCGGATGTTACAGTTCTATTGTAAATTACAGTATAGCTCATAAACAAAACAAACAGCAATAAAATTAAAGTATACTACAGAAACCATCCCTTAGAGTACAAAGGACCTTTAAAATTCTATTTTATATGGCAGAGTATCTACAAAATTAGAAATCGTAAAATGTCACTGTATTTTTTGGCGCGGCCACGAGATGTCACTCGGAGTGCAAAGTAAACAAGAGTGGAATTTAAAACAGGCTCGAGGGCTGGGGGTAGTAAAATTAGAAATTGAAGAGTAATTCCGCGTACATGGGCGGCGAATGCATTTACCACTTCCAATTAACAAGGAAAAACATAAAAAAACTATTTAAATTTCCCGCATTAGCTGCTGCTTCGATTGCGGAGAGTTGAAAACTGTGTTCGTCAGGTAGTCTAAATGAATTCAGCGATGAAAATTTCACGTCCGCACCTATTGCAACTCGGTTCAATTCGGTTTTGGTTCACATCAACCCTTTTCGTTCCATTTTGCATTTGGGAAAACAAGAACAACATTTGAATACTGGAAGATTCAACTATTTCACCATATACATGGACATTTAAATGAACCTCCATTCAAATGGTGCAAAGAAATATTGAAACCATAAAAATTTCTAAGTAATAATTTGAATGTACTTTTCTTATTCAAAATTCAGTTTGATTTTAGACGATGTCAGTCGTGGTACTACTTTGTTTGCTAGTACTGATGACCGGAACTGCTTCTACTGTAAATATTTCGTATTTTTACGCCATTGATGATTGGTTACATCTATCAACATTTACCTTTGTCCAATTTATCTAAATCAAAAATAGTATAATTCTGCCAAGAGCCAACAGATGGTGCTATAAGTCCTGTCACAGATTAGACCTAGATTAATCAAACTTGCCGTAAGGCTTGTATGTTTTCCAAAAGAAATAGGCTTGGAATTTTATCCATTCTGTCAAATTTAAACTTTTGTAATATAGTCAAGCTTGAATTTGGTTGAGGTAAGAAGAATTGAGATAGTACAAACACTTGCGTTCTCAAACACTCATAGGAAATGGTCAGTTCATTCGAGATCATCACGTATTTTTGACAATTATTTAAAAGATTCACAATATTAGGGGAAAGTAGTACGAGATGATCCCCTTAATGGAGAATTGCTGTAAAATGTATATTTTTCAAGGTAAACCAAAAATAAAGGCGATTACTACAAATATATTTATTTATCCAACTTTCCTTATACTCAAAACCAGAAATTATTTGAGGTTTCATCAAAATATTTCTTTTTCTTTGAAACCTTACAAAGTGATGATCTTGTACACCTCATTATAAGTGAACAAATATTTTCATGAAGAAAAAGGTTATAGAAACAAAAATACACAATAGTGAAACATATTCTTTATTTAGAATAATCATACATCTTATTCATGTTAAGTTTCTAGTTAAGTAAGGTAATATATTTAACAAAATGAACAGTCAAATGACTCCAAAAGCCACAAAAATTGAAAACAAAACTAAATCTCTTTTCTAGTTTTGTGATTAATTTGTACCAGTTACATTTATCATAATCAGATCAAGCTGAATATTATATTCTTTTCTGAATACCTAATTAAGCGCCCAAATCGTTTAAACGCAGCAAAAAAAAACATTTATAAATGTACTACTTTCCCGTATTTGTTAAATTTGACCACCACAGATACGATCTAGCAAAACTTTTATTTTTTTTGATTCCCAAGTGAGATTTATTTCAAGGCAAATATTATCATCATATTTGAAACAATAATTGGCTCATTTATGAATCTCAATGGCACAATCGTAACGTTCAGAATTATTGACTAATAATGAAAGATCCACGTAAAATTCATTACCCTGTTATCTTCTGAACTTATTGATCCAAAAATTTCAACGTACAAATGTAGAGACCCATATTCTGTACAAAAATTATGATAGATTGCTATGCCTGATCAAGGAGCTGAAGTTTGATATCAAGAATATAGATAAAAAAAATGCGCCCCTCACACTTAAGCTCAGTTTACACCGCCACAGTGCGTCCTTTCGCAAACTAGCTTTACTTAATTATTATACGCTTGGCCGTTGCAACTTTAAATGTGAATATCTTCAAAACAGATAGAATAAGTTCAAAAATTCAAAAAACATATTTATTTCTGAACATTAGATATTTATTCTTGCCTATTAATTTCATTTACAACTTGAAATTCACATTGGAACGTGTTTATAATTGTTCAATTACATAAGAAGTTTCAGGAGAACTATTTTGAAACAACAATTGGTAAGTTAAAAACAAGGAAAAATGAATGTGACATGCATTGACGCATTAGAATTTTATTACCTAGTGCCTAATCGCTGTATTCTTCATCATCTTCATCTTCTTCAGTCAGGGAACCCTCAGAATCTGAGAACGTTCTTCGCAGTTTAATGATTTAAGCGTGTCCGCATGAAAACTTTTTGATTGTTTTTGAATGTGGCTTTGTTTACTTGATAGCACGGGGTCTGAAGAAAGAATAAACCGATTCAACAAATCTCGGTTTGTATTCAATCTCGAAGTTTTTCGGGTAAAATGTTCCCTGTAATGTCGGTAATCCTTATTCCTTGATTCTTGAGCCTCTTCCGAAAGCTCGCCCAATGGCAGAATACATGTTGAAATTATTTCTTTTCCATGTATCAGTATTTTATGGATACTGGCCGGTAAATAATACCAGGGGTATTTACTAATATACAAATCTTTTGTCTCAGTGGCGTATTCATAAAATGCATCCGTATTTATTTCGAAACCACTGGATATCGGTTCTAATATTACTTTAAAGTGATGTATTAATTCGTGGTCTATTCCAGTTATTTCTGCACTTAATTGTGAATTATGGAAAAATCTTCGAGCCGTATTGCCATCATTGGTATTCCCACTTGTTTGTTTTGGCATGTCAACGAGCAAACCGATGTCTTTCCGAAAACGTTCTTGTATGATTTTTTTTTCTTTTTTCAACACTTGCTTTCTCTTCAGCACTCCTAGCTTGCCACTTTCGGATATCTAATTTATAAGACTCATGAAGCAGAAACTCGAATGTTCTAATCCAGGAATGTAAAGGCGACACACCAAATAAATACATTTCCTGTTTCGGTATATTTTTTACCAACCTCTTGCTGCTATTCATCTCCTTCGCAGTAGCACCACATATATAGCATTTTTGGCTACTATCGAATTCTGAAAGAGCGCTACAAAGTTTACCATCTACCATGGTCAATAACATTTTAGACCCCACCGAAATTTCGATTTCCCCCAAATTTACTATTTTAGGTTCCAGGTTTTCTATTTGTTGCAAGATGAGTTGCGTCTCTTCTTTTATAACTTCTTTACTCTCCCTCCTGTATGAAAAACGAATTACCCTGCAATGTCTGGTTGATGAGGGTCTTGGATTTTTCCACAGTATAAAGTCAGTGTCATTTTTCACTTCATTGGCATACAAGCGAAGAGGTACGAAAGAACGGGAAAATAATGTGTCGTCACTGCTACCTGTTGTTAAAATTTGCTTATAGCGACTCTGAGAAGAGCTACCATCGCAACCCCATTTGCAAATAAGTAAAAATGTTTTATTTTCTATATCTGCAAGGGATAACAATACCTCTTTTTGTACTAAATACAACCTTTTGATTGTTAGATCTAAAAGTTCTTGCAATTGTACTTCTGCCGATGCTTCTTTTCTTATATTTATATATTGTCGAGAACTTAATTTAATATTTATAATCATAGCAATCGCATCTTCGCTGGTTATTTTTTTTTGATCGAATTCTTCTTCTTAAAAATTTAATGTTTGTAGATCTTTGGGGTGAAGCCGTCGAAAGCTCTTTTATTATATTTGCTGCGTCCCTTTTTCCACCAGACCGAACAGAAATTTCAGCCGCTAAAGCAATTTCTTCTGTCGTTTTTTCTTTGAGCAATTGTTTCGCTTTGCGCACTTTTACTTGTTTTGAACATTCAGCGAAAGGTTTTAATGGTCGTCCTGCTTGCATTTGTTTTATATTTTGTGAAGTCACTGATGGCGAAATTAAAATTTTAAATTCTTTGGGAAATGATATCTCACTATTTAGCCAGTTAACGTTGTCATTCAAAAATTTTGGTTTCTTCCAGATTTTTTCCACCTTGATTTAAAATCAGCGCAGCATAAGGACAAAACATTATTTAATTTCCTCATTACAAGCCTGCCTACTGTTTTAACATTATAATAATCAATAACGAACTCGGAGATAGCTTTGTTCACGTTTTTTCCTTTAGAAATTTTCCATATCTCGAAAATCATTTTTCGCGTAATTACGCTCTGTTCTGAAAAAAAATCGAAAACTCTTTAACGCGCACCTAAAAGCAGCCAATTTTTTTCGTTTAGAAAGTGAACTAAATGTGCTACAAAACACCACATGTTTTGCGATGTTTTTTTATTACTATACTTGAAGTTAGGTTTTATATAAAAGCCAATTAAAATCTACTACTTGATGAAAAGGGCATTAATATTGCCTCAATT
>JAUIMX010001011.1:0-10372 GCA_033557805.1 Phaenonotum sp. SLE1380
TTATTTTGATACATAAAAAACTGAAAGGAAGAGTCTCAAAAAAGAAGCAACAAAAAACTTTCTCAAAATATACCAAAAAATTACTAAAAAATTCGATAATTCATATGCTGGAAGTTGAATAGAACTAACAATGAGCCAAAAACATCAATTATCTTAATTTTTTTTATATAAAATAATTTTTGTTTTCGAGGAAAGATGTTTTACTTATTTATTTTTTTTTGTTGCTTCACATTATGTTTTGTAAACAAGCTGTTTTCATTTTCATATGCTAAAATGGATTAAAAAAAGAAAAGTGAACAAGTAACTTATTATACGGTGATAGAATAAATAAAATTCGTACTTCCTCAATTTTAAATTCATACTTACTCGATGTACATTTACTAAGATAGGCGAATAATTCCACTTTAACACCTATATCAAATTCAAAGTCAATTTACTATGCTATTATGATGAATAGATGCTTTTTGTTTCATGGTATTCAATATGGTTTATTGTACCTTATTTCTATTATTTTGCATTGTGTAACCAAAAAAATAAATGCAACTAAATAAAAAATACAATCAAATTATTAATAATAAATGTAACCAAATTATTAATAAAAAATGCAA
The DNA here is from genome assembly GCA_033557805.1 of Phaenonotum sp. SLE1380. Lineage (NCBI taxonomy): Eukaryota > Metazoa > Arthropoda > Insecta > Coleoptera > Hydrophilidae > Phaenonotum > Phaenonotum sp. SLE1380. The sequence continues at coordinate 609 of JAUIMX010001011.1, forward strand.
CCAAATTATAAATAAAATGCAACCAAATAACAAATGAAATATAAAATAGAACCAAATAATGAATAAAAAATGCAACCAAATAATAAATGAAAGATCTTTTCAAGACTAAAAATTATTTTACCAAAAATACATGAATGAAGATAATCGACCTTTTAGACAAATTTTCAGTTTTATCGAAGCTCCAACACATAAATTATCTAAAATTACTAAGTAGAATCATGAGTAAAACATTAGAACAAAAACTTTCTCAACCAAAAACAAAAATTTCACTGAATTTGGAAAAAATATGGGTTGGTCTTCACTAGACTTTCCCATATGTATTGATTAAACATAATAATTTTCAAGATTTGTTACAACATTAGAAATCTTTGGTAAAAACAGTGAATGTAGCCATGGAAATCATTGTTAAGAAGGAGTGACACATGCACTTCGTGTTGGGCTACTGAGTTGGAATTTCATATCTGATCATTTTTTGCTATTTCTAAAGAAAATGTGAAATTTGAAAGTAATTGTTGGAAAAAAAGGCTTTTTACTTCAAAAATTGAACTTTAGATTCTGGTAAAGTACTGCATCTGGTAAATACCGCTTCCGGTTATTCGAATCTACCCAAAAGTTGATACGACCTTTCCTTTTTGCTAAAACTCTTACATACCAAATTTCACTGTTCAAGCATTACTCATTTTTAAGTTATCATGTTTACACATGGACGCAGATATACAGACAGACATCATGGTTAAAATGGCCAAAATGGATTCAGAGGCACTCAAAACGTGAAGCTTCATCGAAATCTCAAAATTGAGTTTTTGCATAATTTTTATGTAAACATAGAGAAAGTGATAAAATTAAAAATTGAACCTACTTATTCTATTTAATCTTTTACGGTAACATGATCATACACAAGACTACCTTTCAAGTTATTAAAAACATCAGTTAAAGTATATTGAACAAATATTTATCTGAATAAATTTTGTAAATTAGTTGAATTGTTTTGCTAATATTATAAATACAATTCAAACAAATTAGTTGAACATTTTAATACGCCTGGTTATCTGTAATAGTAGCATCAAGGTTATTGAATGAATCACTCATCAAGAGTTCTTTGAACTGTGAAACGCTTTGCAATTGTTTTTCGTATTGGGATTCGATTGTTTTTCAACGCACTAAAAAGATTCGAAGCAGTCTATCTGTAATGGAGCTTGTATTTTAAAAACTGTATTGTTGATGCAAAAAAAAATAAAAATAAATAATTTCTATCATTTCTTGGAATGCTATTAATTCTACCCATCCAATCAAAACAATTTTTATAATTAAGCAGTATTGTAACTGTTGAATAGATATCAAAAAAAGTTCATTTAACCTCACAAGAGCTAGAGAAGACCACCAACATTTCATTAAGGGTATTCACAAAAACAAATTAATCAATTTATGCTGTATATTAACAGATATATTTCAATCTTACATATGAGTACAGAAATATTTTATTAATTCCAATTTTTTCTTTACAGCTGTTCTCCAAGAAAGCGATATCTTCATGGATGCCCTGAATTTCGCTGCGACGGCTAACAAAAAAGACACCAAGAAAAGAAAAAGAAGGCCCAGTGCAAATAAGGAACCAACCACACCAACGGAAACGAAACCTCCCGCAATGACAGAGAATACAACTCCACCTGCTTCACCTGATGATCAGTCTTCGAATTCAGCTAACGGTCCCACTTCTCCATCATTGGGTATCAAAACAATAGCCCCCTTCAATTTCTACCAAGATACGCTGAATACTGGTGAAGAGGAAGCTGTTGCAGATGAAGAGGACAAAACTGATGATGTCGATGATGCTAGTTCCCCAAAGAAAATAAAAACTTCGTCACCTCCTCCAGAAAAAGAACCAGTGCCCATCGTAGAATGCCAAGAAACCAAAGGGGTTAAAGGTGTACTCTTGTACAGTAAAAAGAAGGGCCCGAAACGCTCAATCCGTTGGAAGGATGATTCCGAATTAGTTCAAGTGCAATACTTTGAATTGGATGAGACGGAACGCGTGAATGTCACTCGTGCCTTTACGGATATGGCTCGAATGGAACTATCCAGTGAAAGGGAAGCATTGCAGCTATCAAGGAAGCTGCCTAATGAAGATTTGATGGATGTACAAATGATGTGGAGGGCTCTTATCGAAGTAGATGTACAACCTCCATTAGCAGAAGTTGTTTGCAGGAGTTTAGAAAAAGACATCCAGTTCGCAAGAGAAAAGAGCGTCCTACAAGCTTTATACTTCAGTAAAAGAATGGTGCCCGATTGTCCCGGGGAACCCGATCCCGAAAACCAACCCATGACCGATCCAATCGTTATCCCCCTTGAACCTACGGATGAAACTGAGCAAGAGGAACCCAAACCAATCATGGCATGGCCAGAACCCAAAGGTTCTCCACCCCCTTCGAACCTCCCTCACAATATCCATGGGATGATCCCTCCGCAAATGATGGGTTCATTCCCTCCTCACATGATGGGGCCTGGAGTTGCTCCGTTCCACCAGCAACAGCTGCAGAACTTCCCTCCGAATATGGGACCAATGGCTGGCCCCCAAGGGTTCCCAGGAAACATCCCTCCTGCTTTTGGAGCCAATGCAAACTTCATGAACCCGAATTTATTAGAATACAATATGAGTATGATGCACCAGCAACCGATCCCTGGTGATCAGATGATGCAGCAGTCGAATGGAGGTGGTCCAGGACCTGGGATGTTCGGTCCGGAGAACTTCGGAGGAATGAATAATGATCACCACGGCGGGTTCCAGAATCCTCACTTCGGAGGGCCTCACCAGAACCAAATGTTCCCACCTCAAAACCAGGGTCCTCACAATTTTAGAGGCCGAGGTGGATTCAGGAGGGGAGGGGGTAGTAACTGGATGAGGATGAATGGTCCCGGTAACTGGAATAACAATCGAGGAGGAGGAGGTGGCGATAGGATGGGACCTGGAGGGCCGAATAGAGGGACAAGGATTTGTAAAAACATTAAGAATCATGGGTATTGTCGAAACCGTGACAACTGCCCGTTTTATCATCCGAACGTATAAAACATTGGTGAGAATAGTGACTCTGAGAGCTAAAAACTATGGTACAATTACGGAATAAGTGATTTTTTATGAGGAATTTTGTAAACTATATTAGTTGAGTCCTCGCATGTTGATTATTGTTTTAATAATTGCATTTTTTTAAATAGTTATTGAAACAAAGGGACCTGCTATTAATATTGTAAATGAACTTATTTATAAGGTATTTAAAAATAGTGGGGCTAGTCCGTAAATGAATTGTGATAAGGATGTCATTCATTCATTGTGTATATTAATAATACTCATCGAGTGGCATCCCTACGCTTGTTATTGTTTTACTTTATCTCACGTTAATGTTGCAATTGTATATTAATGACTACTGGAAACATTGTAAATATTAAGGCTATAAGTTGGCAATATCATCGAGTTGATTTTTTTTTCGGTAATTTATAAAATGTTTTCATTGATTGTAAATAGTATACGTTTATTGTACATTTCCACATTTATTTATTAATTGTAAACATTTTCCTAAATATATTTTCTATGAATTTTTATAGATATTTGACGTTTTATTTGGAACTGTACAAGGTTTCGACACTAGGAAGACTTTTTTACCAACAAAAAAGTATTTTTTCTGTTTTCAGGAGAGAGTATTGTTTTTAACAATTGTGAAAACAGTTGTTGGTGATATTTTATATTATTTTTGATTAATCACAAAATATCAACAATAATGGAGTTGAAGAACATTTTTCTAATTTACAATTTCATGTAATTATTTTTGAGAAAGCACCAGATTATTTTTGTTTTCTTTTTGAGACACAAAAAATTTGATAAATATAACAAAATTTGAAAAAAACTTTTTGAAAAATTTGGAAAAAATTAAAATTATAAGAAAAATATTGAGATGGGTTGAGATATGAAATGAATTATGGATTTTTAATTTATATAATGATAATAAATATTAAACATGTTCAAAGAATTCCAGATTATTCTAATATTTGTCTTTCGAAAACATGTCATTTTAATCGCTACTTATAGAAATTATCAATATTTAAAAAACTCAAAAATAACAGTAGATTGTTGTTATTCAAGTCTAATATTTTTCATTGATTTAATTTAAAAAAAATTACATTATAAATCAATAAAAAATATAATAGACCTAAATAACAACAATCTTAAACCTGGGCTTACATGGATACCAGGACACTAAAATTCAAGGAACAAAATAGCTGACATTTCTTTATTTTATTCAAAAAATTAAAGAAGACACATTAACTAAATGGAAAATTTCATGGAACCCTCACAAAATCTGGCAAGTTTTACTGTAACATTCAGAATTTTACTCCTAACAAACCCTGTTTTCATAATTTAATAAATAATAATAATGAAAAATTCTTGATGACAATTGCAATAACGGAATAAACAGTTAGATGAAGGACTAACATCAAAACACATTTATCCATCATACATACTAAATTCCCTATTACGTATGTACCCCCACTTTTGAACATCATTTTGTATTAAAATATTGATAAAATGGAGATATTCTCTGGTGTACGAAATTAATGAAAAGATAAAACTTTCAAGTTATTACAATGTAAAAAGTAATTTGTTTATCTAATTTTTTAAAATATTTTCTACTCTATTATTATATTTTCGACGAAGATAAAATAAATTTATGGAAATATAAAATATATTTTCCACTATAATCGTAGAAAGCAAAAGCCTCAGAAACAAAACAAAATATTTGCATTTTTGCCGTTATACCACTTCATCATTTAAGGAAAAAAAAAATGAAGTTATTGGAACATGCCCTCTACAAAAATATTTACTTTGATCGATGATACAAGAACTATATCATGCTTTGATCATCAATGATTAATCATTGCTTTTGGCCACACATGTGATGGGTTTCGTTTAAAACTAAAATTCACCTTTTTAATAACTTTAAATAAATTACTTTTTGAAGGAATTGTAAAAACATGTCGATTTTTGTTCTAAAAGGGGGACATTTTTTCTAATGGTTGGTTTTTCTTAAGTACACCCCCCTAACTCACCCCCACGACCCATAATAAAAATTTCTTAGGGCTATGTAACACATCAAATGAAAGCTATTCCTAAATCAGAATTCATATGTGTAAATTATTCAAATATCTATATTAGATTGAATTTAACCTTTAAAATTTATAACATTTTGTCGGTCATAATTTCGATTCATTTATATCATGGCCGGCAGGACTTCTTTTTATGAGAGAACTTGAAAAGTAAGATATACAATATCCCTATAAATATATGCTTCAAATTGTGAGGCAGAAAATTTTTCAATATTAGCAAATGTTTGACGACAGTTTGAACGACAAAGACTTTATTGCATGGAAGTTTTTGGTGATCATTTTGAAGATTTGATAGAATAATTACCTAATCTAAATTTTCCAATTTATTTTGTTACAATTATTTAGATTGATAATAATAAAACTATGTGGTGACGTTTTGCCAATCTTTTATTGCTTTTCTCAACTAAATCGCATGATATTCACATAATATAGTTATTACAAATTCATTAAAAGTTTTTTACGCCATAACTATGTGTAAATTATGCATTTTAGTTGAGAAATAAGGCAATAAATGAGTGCCTAAACATCACCATATTGTTTTATTTCTCCGATCAAGATCCAAAACCCAAGAAAAATTGAAATTAGTGTGTCCACACATGTAAAAATTTGAAGAAAATAAACACTAGTCTATGTTCAAAATGCAATTCGTGTAAAAAATTTCGTAAGGCGACGTTTTTTGTTTATTGACGAAAAAGTACGCTCACTAGATTCATTTATTTTTGCAATAACCTCACAACAAATTATAATTTATCGAACCAAGTAACAAAAAAAATCGTATATGAAACTACCTCACTACCATTTTGTAGATTTCCGTATCGTGGATTTCCGCACGTCCAAGCTGTTAACTAATTAAATTTTGATACAAAATTCTTTCCGTTTACGGAGAGATTGCACTTCACATTTTAAAACAGAAGAAACATACTGCCATACTGAAGTCAAATTCAACAACCGCGAAACTGAACACCAAAGTTTGGTGTTGAGATAGCTAGGTACATAAATCCACGTTTTCATGCTTTCAAATAATAAAAAGACTGAAAACATACAAAACTCAAACGCATTGAGCCACCCTAAATGAATAAAAGTAGGTAAAATTGTCTTAAACATGAAAAGCACTAAAATGTTTACGGGTTTGTTTACAAAACAAAACGTCAAGTACTAATATGATATTTGATTCACGTAGTGGATTCGTTGTTTGCCTTTGCTACGGAATGTATTACCACCTCTTTTCAACACATTGCCAAACGTATCTCTGGTGTGCATGTATGTTTTGCAGAAACCGGCGTGGTACAAACATATCCAGTTTTTATCTCTTTCTAACAGAGCTGTGAGTACGCGTGAAATTATGCAAAATATGCCTATTATTTATTTTATCAGATTGTTTCTTCGCAATGTAATTTTTCAACGCATGGACGACGTCATGACAAGCTACTTAGAAGAGTTTGCTCTCTATCTATCTATCTAATTCTAATAACTCAATAAAATCTGTTTTTTTAACGACTGCGCGTCGATAACAAATCTGAATTACTAATTACACAAATAAGCCATTATTCTCATTAAAACAGTTTATCAGCCAAGGATTGAAGTAAAGATAATAATAAAATGGAATTTAAAATATATCTACGTGCTTAATGTGTAAACAACTGGCAAGTCGCAACAGTTATTTTCGTTTGTTCGCCCAAAATGCAAAAGCGTTGCCAAATTTTCTCAGCTATAATCTCAGAAAAAAATGCATAAAATTACTAACGTATGTTTACTAAACAAATGAGTTCAAGTGCGATGCGTTTAATGGGATTAAAATGATGATTGGATATCAACACGCAAACAAATGAAACGCGAAATAAAATCAAGTCGAGGCAGATGCGCGCGCATTAAAAATTCGAAATTGACGGATCTTTGTTCGTTGGTTGGCTGTATAATTTGATGACGCATGCCGAAGTGACAGTAGTTCCACGGACTCGTTATTGAGTGGTCTTTTGTAAACACACGAGGTTTGTACAACTTTGCGTCAGCTGTTTTCCTGGGGCTTGCCTGGAGCGAATCGCTGATAATTTTGCTACGCGCAAAGTTGTTCACATTTCGTTTAATCATGGAGCGCTACCGATTCACTTCATTCAGCTGACATTGACAACTGCTGTATCTTGTTATGTTTATGTGATATTTAGACTGCAGGTAAGATAATTTATTTCCTGTTGAATCAAAATTCAGCGCGTTTTTCGCTCAAGATTTTTCGTATTTTTGGTAATTTTGGGGATAGCAGACACAAATGGTAATTATTCCAAGTAAATTGTTTGACATATTTTCACGAAAAAAAAAAAAAAACGTGAAACCACAGACGTGTTTGTGGACTATGAACTGTTTATTTATTTAAAAAAAGTATGCATATCTTTTACATTCTCAAATAACAATGCTTACTGGTTGGAAATATTTGCGAAATGCTGAAGTATTTACCTTGAACAATAATTGCTTTTTATGGTTATATATGTGTTTTTTTATTATCATGTAATAATATTAAAAATCACGTTTAGGAAATATCTAGAGACACACAATTTAGATAAAAGGTTTTAAAAAAATGTGTGCTTTGATAGTGGTGGAATCTTAAATTTGTTTTTCAAATGCATACAATGAAGCTCTGTTGAATAATTTTCATATCACGAATGCAATAATTGTCTACATGTGACATTGATGACATTCATTACAATAAAAAACAACATTAATCTGTAATGATGTAACGTAATAATTATTAACTGATTATTATCTCGAATTGAAATTTCAATTAGATTACAACGATTGTATTCTATTTATTTGATTAGATTAGGCCGATTTATAGTTATTTTATATCTGTATTTTGTGCCAAATGTACCATGTACTGATTGTAAGGTTGTAAAATTTTTTAAATGAGATTTAATAAAAATGTGAACATAAAACTAATTCGGATTTCAGATATTGAACGCTTGAAATAATGCAGCGATGGTTCTTTTTGGAGGATGAGGACAATGAGAGGATTCGAAATATGGAAAGTGATGATACGGGAAAAGATATGGAGGATGATCAGAAGAGTGTGGAGGGAGCCATGAAGAAATGGACTTTTTCTGTTTGCGTTACAACGGAATTGAGACCAGAGGAGACAGTTTGTGTCATTGGGAATGTGCCTGAGTTGGGGGAATGGGTGCCTGAAAACTGCGTTCCGTTGACTCAAACTTGTGATCCTTTGGTCTGGTCTAAAACGGTACGTAATATTCATCAATTTTATATAAATATTTAGATTTTGTATATATTTGTTGCTGATATTAAGCATTGTTTGCTTTTTTGGTGGTTGAAAGTTGCATTTTTGACTTGAAAGTAGATATAAACTGGAGAAAGCAGTTTCATCGAAAAAGACGAAAATAAATGAAACAATAAATATTGGATGGAAAAACAAGGAACTGCTGAAGAAAAATGTATTCTTAATGCTATGCAAATGATCCTATTACACAAAAAAAAATAATTCATATCACTGTATAGGAAATAAAAACATAACATCATTATCACATAAACTATGTGAAAAGAAAACAGTACAGTGAAATGGTTGAAAAATCAGAAAGTAAAATTGTAAACCAAGAGAGCACAGAAACAATTGTGGCTAATGACTTTAATAAGCTGATCGTAAAACCAGAAACCTATGTTTGTGGTAAAACCATCAAAAAGCAAGAGCATTTATGATATAAAACTTTTACAGGATTTATAAAATAGGTTTCAGACAACACTAAAATTAGTTGAAGTAACAGAGAAAGAGATAATTAATATAATTAAAATATTGAAAAACAAAACTACAGAAGATATATCTATTGTATATCTATAGTTATCATGAAACATATTAAGGAATCAATAACAATCCCATCGACATAAGTAACAGAAATGCATTGAAGTGTCAGTTTTCCTTTTGTAATTGTAAAAATCCAAAATTGTATCAATTCATAAAAAGAATGATGAAGAGAAGGTTGAAATTCCAAACATCTCGGATATATTCGAGATAATTTTGAAGGAACAAATTATGGCATACTTTGAAAATAACAATATATTCAAGACAGCCTAGTACTGTTATAGACCAATGAAATCAACAGTCATAGCCCTAATGAATGTAACCACAGCTATTACTGAGGGTTCCAATAGAGAAGACAGAAAGAAGCTGAGAAATACGCCAAATATTGGTGGTTGCCTGAAATTAGGAATTCTGGATGACTTAAAATCAAATTATTGCTGGTGGGAGCACGTTATCTAGTGGGGATTCAATCGACCAGCTACTAAGATCAGAGCTCCTAATTCAGCCTAAGAAAATCACCATAACTAAGGCTAAAAAGCCACCTTTTATACATAAAGTCACCATAAAAAGTCACCTTTTGATGGATCAGTAATCTTGTCTATGAACAGATAATGTTCTGTGATCTGAGTAGTCCTTTCGATTTAGTAGATTAAAAAATGCTCCTTGGGAAACTCTGGCACTAGGGAGTGAGAAGTCAGATACATGGTATAATAGCATATATCTAGATATACAGAGTGATTCACGTAACCCGTTCATTAAAAGTTTCCAAGGTTCCCATCATTATTTTGGAATGAAATTTTGCTATTAGGAG
>JAUIMX010001012.1:0-10372 GCA_033557805.1 Phaenonotum sp. SLE1380
TAGGGCCGGTTGCTAAGGTTGTTATGTTTGTATTGGCCAGTTGCTAAGGTTGTTATGTATTGACCGGTTACTAGGTGCTGGCTTGGTTGCTAGGTTTGCATGCTTTGCAGGAAAATCTGATTGACAAGGCTGTCATGAAAGATGCAGCCTTGATCGAAAAATTTATTTACAAAATTGATGGGTTTTATTTACAGAATAATCAAAGCCTTTTAATTATTTGATTATTTTTTGTAACGAACATTTGCTCCGTTACAGACTGAATGAATGAAACCTATTTTGAGTGAATGGTATATATCATCACCAACATCAAAATATTCAAACCATTCTACAACAAATCATCGGATATTTGACAACGTTTCCAGAGAAATTCTATTTGCGGTGGTTCGAATTTTTCGCAATATATAGTTTCCAAATTTGTTCCAATATTTTTCAACGCTCCATACTTGCTGTACGTTCAACTCTTGAAAGTGTTCACCTATGAGAATGATCCAATGTGTAATGAATTCAGTCAGTGCTACAAATCAAGAACAAAAAGGTAAAAGTCATGCCAGTATCCAATCTATTATTCAGGAACAATTCAGGCTCAAACTATTAAATACTTCGAGGTCTAGAAAATTAAGTAAATTCTATTTTTCTTTGAAAGTAGTCGCAAGTAACAGCCATTGGTTAGGGTCTACGGTTTTGAACGTCAAAGCAGGAACATAACCTCACAATTAACGATCGCACTTCGAAATTCCAACACTGGTGTGCGTATTTGTTGAGGCAAATTAATGAAAATTATGTATCCAAGGCTCCCATACTACCCACTCAGCAATTTGAATAGGGTACTTCGAAATTAGTTTCACATCAGATAATAATTTTAATACGTTCGACATATAGGGGACAATTAAATGGAATAAATTATTTCCAAAGCGCGGTAATTAAATAATGCTATTAGAATAGTTGTCGTCAAAATTTTACGGTTCAGCAAATATTCGTTCAATTTGAATAACTATGATAGTGCCTTTTTGTTTTATGAACATTGACCTTCCAATTGTGATTATTTGCAAGTGGATTATCCCTAATAAATATTTAAACAAGCACATTCATCTCCATTTAGTTTCTGTGTTTATTGTTTCGCGATATGGTGATTTATTTTGCGCTCCCGTGAAATTGGATTCATTCGCTTCGCTATTGACAATACCACCTAAATTCTATTTTACAACTTTCTATTGATCCAATTTCAATAGAAAAATATACAATTCCCAATATACGTTTAGGAATTATCCGTTATTTCAAAAATAACAAATTTATTGACAAAATCCTGAAACAGGCCGACTTCTATTTTAAGGGGTGGATGAACAATACTAATAACTAACTTATTCAGGGGAAGCAAGGCCTCAAAGTTTTTAAATGGGTCATGAGGTCGACTCACACTTCGTGTGAAAGCCGTTATAAATATCTACATTTATGGGTTGAAATTTTTCAAATCGGCTGATTTGTTCAGAAGATTCAGGGTGTTGAATTCAACATAGAACTTCCATTTCAGATGCTATCATCAGTCAATAGTTCTCAACATAACAACTGGAACAGTGACAATTGAAGACATCCCAATTTTTGTTTCAAATAAACCTTAAGATGGTATTATTTGTCCTTGAATCTGACCCCTAAGCAGGGGGTGGGCATTTTCAAATTTTTTTGAAATACTTCTTCTCGATATTTTTCGAACAATGTGACAAATTTCAAGGAGTTTTGCACTTATGAATTGAGAACCAAAAGGTCTCTCCAACAATATGTTACACGATTCTTCTTCAAATTTGATTGGAGATAAGAACAAAGGCAAATATTATGAACAAAGTATCTCATTAAAACCAAAAAATCACCAGTTTTTTTGTTTGATGACCTAATGGATATGTTGAGGACTTTCGTACGATGTTTGAGTCGACGCATGTTCTAATCGAAAATTATTGGGGGAAACTATTCTTGCACGATGGGTTAAGCTAAGGATAAATAGCGTACACAAAAATATGTATCCCTTAAAATAAATATCGATCTGTTCCAGGATTTTGTACATAAAATTGTAATTTCCGAACTATAAATTTAAAAGTTGCTCCTCGGTCTCAATGTATATTAAAAACAAAGTACTTTCTTCAGTCAATAGGTAACAGTTTCGGTTGCCAAGTCATCATCAGACTTAGTAGTCGACTGATTGAAATGCAAGGAGCGGATTGGATTTTCATGGAAAAAGTTTTCTTTTTTCTTAAAAAGGTAGGTGAATACAATATCAATGTACGCAAAGTAGAATTTTCTTCGAGGAAATTTGAAGAAAATCTGAAAAGCCATTTCACATAACTAGGTTATGGTCCCATATCTAGTTGAACCGAAATCAATTAGATATGTATGTTTTTTTGGCAAAAATTTTAAAAACTTCATCTCAGTACACCCATGAACTAATAAAATGAATGGGGAAAGCGAACTTCCATATTCATACGATATATTCTGTTATCCCGAAGACTTATATTCATATTACTTCGTGTTTATTAGATGATTTATCTCCTTTCATATGGTAGAAGACTATGGTTGTATCCAATTCTAAATTTGGTACATGCTGTTACAAATGTAGGTCCCATTAGCAATTCAGAAAACATTTTGATAAGAATTATATTCTTTCCAAGCATAGCTCATATTCAGATCTGACCATGGCTGCACTACCGTCTAAACTGCTATCACGATTGGTTTTCGAATCTACTTAGTTGAGTTGGTAAACCACATCGATAATAGTTGATTTTTTTTGAGCTGTTGACAACACAAATTGTAAATCGATGATTACCGTTTATTTTTGAGAGAATTATATTTTAATTCACCAACCATGTTCGTAAATGAAAAATGAGAGTTAGGATGGTCTCCAAATCTATTATTTTTGCATTTGAGTAATGTTTCAGATGCGATGTGTTCGAACGATGATCTTGGAAAAATACTGGTTTCATCATTCAAGTTCATATTTCATTACCTGAAACCTTGTGCTACGTATGAATGGTAATATTCTTTCGTTTTTCCCGTAGCCAGAAATTTCGGGTATTTGTGGACGATAATATTAGATTTTATCATGTGGTATCTCTTATGAAAAAGGCATATACGTCTCTTAGGGCTTCATACATGTTTTGACATTATTTCTGACGTCTGCATATAAACTACAGATATCTTGTCTTTGTTTTGTGTAGTTCATCATTGTCATCATATTTCTCATGCTCTAAAAACTACCTATATTCTTGAACCATGCGCGAACAAAAAGTATACGTTACCGGCGCGCGGTGCACACAATGCAGCATGTGGTCAAAAGTATGCGACCGCACGCTTTTTATCCAAAACATAACCCCAAATATTTTTCTTGTCGCCGTTTGGGATTCAAGTTTCGCATGAATTATAACTTTTTATTCGCATTTTGTGTTGAACTGAGTTGGTTATAGCATATTTTAGCAATGTGTAAGGGAGAATTTGCACAACAAGATATTATTGCTGACATACAGCAAGTAGTAGAAGGTGAAAAGCATTTAATACGCCAATTTAATTCCAAAGTAGAGCCAATACAAGCTTATATATATTGTAAATAATTATTTTAGATAGGTATAAATTGATTTGATTGCTATTTGTTATTTTTTATTGTGAAATTAATTGATTGCTTACATTTTTGTTCAACAATACTATTTCTTTTACTTGATTTGTTCTACCTACCTACTTTGTTTTTGACTTAATAGAGTGAAAAGATTTAATCAACAGTATTTTGCCATTAATCTAATGAGTGGCATTTTTATATGACGTTACGGGAGATTTTACTGCAAAAGACTTAAATCATTGGCTGTAGAGTATCTTAATAGATAAATGTTGACAAATATATGAGTAGCTGAGATGCAAAACTCACTCGTTCCACTTCAATCGACTTTGCAGAAAATGCGAAAAACTAATTCCATCAAAATACATTGTCCTATCAATTTGTTTTATGATTAAATGTTATGCTGTCTCCGAGAGAGAGAAATACAAAATTAACATAGTGGAAATTATAAGATTAGGGAAATACTATAAAAAAGTTTGGAACAAACAAGTTTCCAACGAACGAGTATTGCTGCCAACCATCTTAGAACGAAGGAGTTAAGCAATAAATTATGCCCACAATCGATGTAATGAGCTTCAATACCGGTATTGAAGCTCATTACATCGATTGAAATGTATCCATACGGGTACAACAAAAGTGCATGTGTGAAACTATACTATCAGCTTATATACTTTCTCCCATCTATATAACAGCAGTGATTCCCACTTCCTAATTCATCGATTAAGAAGTGCAAATATTAAAATTGTATTTCCTCACTATATTTGTAATTTTCAACCAATTTAACAAATCCCACAATGAAAAGGTTGTTGATAACAGATTATTATCCAAAAAATAAGACACTGTTCGCAATTCTGATGAGCGATACCAGTCTAGAAATATCGATACTATAAAAGGGAAAGTATTGATACCAAATCACTAGTATCAGAACTAAAGTATATATACTTCAATTGTATCGATATTTTTTCAAAGTCCCTACCCACATCCATGAGGGTAAAGGGTGTCATACACAAACATTTCTTACAACATTTATTTGAAAATGACTTATTTATTCGAAAACATGCAAAATTCTTTCAATTTTAAAAATATTAGAGTTGTTTAAAACAAAAATTGTAGAAAAATTATTCGAGCTTGAAGAAAACGACTAACAATTTTTGGTTTTTGTTTGGCACAGTAAAAAGCTTCTTGTTTTTTTGAGTGGACACATATCGGCAATACTGCGAGTCCTTTTGCTTTAGGTACATAGATTCGTACCAATTGTTTTTGTCGTGGTGTGTTTTCCAATGTGCCCTCAATACTTTTTTTCTTTCTTGTATTACGGAAGATTATTGAATCGAGACAAAATTTTCCAAAACACAATGTTATTATTATTTAATAGCGAGTTTTAGCTCTATCACTACGACATGGAAAGGTCCAATATCGTATCGCTTAAAACAGTTATAGCACTACCATTTTCATACGTTAAACGTTATACGAATGGTTTGTAACACTGCTAGAAATTTCAGCCATTTATCGCAATTTCCAAGGGGTTTTCGTTCACTGTCACGTGACTATTAATGCATAACGTATAACGTTTGATGCGTGCTAAAACTCTCTATCATCAAAAAACTAAAACATAATTATTATTAAAGAAGCTAGAAGGTTTCAAATCGAAAGAAACGAAAGAGTTCTGCTGCAAACAACACAACTAGCTAGTTATGCATCTCACTTATGTGCGGAACGAATCAGTTTTGCTGCAAACTCTCATTTTCAGTTCTCAAAATCTATTGGAATCAATAACTCTTCCTACACATTCATATCACACACTGCAACATAGGGTTCACACCTGCAAGTATCCACTACCAATTTAATTTTGAAATTTATTGGAACGAATGAGTTTTGCACCTCACCTACTCATATATTCTATTATATGGAGAAAATTGTAAGAAGTCTTAATTTGCAATCGCCAAAGTCTATATCAAAGACTAAAAGTATTTTTCAACTTTAGTTTATTCAGAATCCAATAATTCGCCCAAAACTATCAGGAATTATGTGTCGTTAGAGGTTAGAATTTGTTGTCAGAGAAACGTCAAACTGAGTTTGACAGCGGCTCCGTTCAAGAACTATGCGAGTCGCGTAGATCCATAGCGCATACGCCTACGCTGCATTCAAGAATACAACAACGCACTCGCATGCGGTGTAAACCATGCGACGCGTCGCATGATCGTACACTTCTCGCATCGCGACGCGAGAAGTGTACGATAGGCAGTCGCATGGATTCGAGAATTGGGCCCCTGGGCGCTTATATTCAGATTAATTATCACGCGTATTTGAAGACGCCGCCGCCGTTCTGCAATTTCATTATTACCTAGGTAAAAAGTGCAAGATTTAGAATGTGCACATGACGCTCTGTTCAATTTTCATTGCAGAATTTAATCCGTCTTAGAAGTTGCCGTGCTGTCAACATCATTTTTGGGCACGTTTTTTTACCACCCTTACCATTGCTGCTGCATTTTGACTATATTTTCAACAGCGTACGCTAATGTTTTGCGACTTTTAGGATCTGACGATCCTATCGACTAACGTAAGATAACCGCACATGTTAACTATTGGACAACCATTGATTACTTGTAACTATAGAATATAAAATTTGTATCTAAAATTCAATTTGGCCAGAATTTTCTGTTAGTAACATTAATTTTCATTATTGTTAACCAAGTAATTAAATATATCATTTTTGACTGTGTGTTGGGACTTTTATTCATTGAGGTGTCACCCTTGAAGAATAATCTGCTCAGTAGTTATATTTACACTTACGATTAATATTTTGTATCAAGAAAGGGTCACAAAAGACGTGATCACTATATGATTTGCTTTTCCTAAAGAATTGTGTTCTTATATATTTTTTTTTTTGAAAGAATGTGCAAAATTCAATTTTGAGACAACGTGGACCTTAAGCGTTGATCCACTATCATTTGCTTTCAGCTTCTTCCCTCTTCATCCCTGTAGAAACATTTCTCATACAATCCTGAATTCAATACACCTGCGTATAAAAAATACGTGAAATGCTTCCTAAAATAGTGCTAACACTGCTGCGATAAAACATACCGCGATTCGAGCTTGCAATGCGATAGCTTGCTGCAATAGTTCAAGCGTGCCCTGGTTTTCAGTTTTCTGCAGTTTGTATTTGTGTGTGGTTAGCTCTCAGATCATCTTCTCAATACTTATACTATAGTCCTCAATTGTAGACCGATTTCGTTTGACAATGCTGCGTTCGAGTCAAATTCTGGCTTGTCAATGAAGTATGTGTGCATGGAGTACCAGCTCTATTGATTTCCGTTACAGTTCTTACGCCGCACTTTACTAATGAAGCGTTCATCTATAATAATATCAATATGGTTGCGTTCAAAAAATGTAGGTGTAGTTAGTGGTCAGTTGGTTTTTCTACCTCCCAAATAAATAAACCGGAGATGTAATTCACTTCATTCTCTATGTACATTCTCCAATGTACCATAATTAATTGCTTTGAATTATTCACCGTTTAATTAACTCTAAGACCTTTTTCACTGTTCAATTGAAAATCGAAATAAATCAAGTTTTCGACTGAGCGATTTTTATCGGCGATAATTTATGTGAATGTGTGTTCATTGATATAAAGGAAAACGGTTCGTTTAACTTTGTGTGTTTCATCGACAAAGCAACGGCAGTTTCCACTACAATCACACTATTAGTAAATTCTAAATTTCATACAGATCACTGCTTAACTCCAGTCCGATATAAATCACCGCCACGAACAGAATACTAATTAATAGTTGCCCAGGTTTATTACTAACACGCAGCCTGCTCTGAACAGATAATGAATATAATATCACAATGTGCTGCAAGAGTGGACTACGCAGGAAAAAAGGCTTTTTGCTGAAAAAAGTTGAGGAAATACAATTAGAACGTGTTATCTATTGATTACACAGGTCAACATTGATCTAAGAAGTATCACAGTACCCCATAAGGGTATCTTAGGGTTTTTGAGGTCGCTGATTTTATTACCAGGGTCGTTCGACCTCTATCATATCAGGTTCAAGGTCATTTCAAGGTTAAATGTAGAAAAATTGCCATAAGAAATTTGGAAAAATTTATATTATAGTTTTCTGAGTCGCTGAATCGAAATCTGCTGTTTATTTTGCCCAGCAAATTTATCCAGCGATTGTTTCAAGGTCAAATTCGGGTTATTTCAAGGTCAAACGGGATAAAGGTGTCTGAATCTATTCGGAGACCTCTACATATAGATTTTTGAGCTCACTGAATCCAAATTTGATGTTTACAATAACAGTCGAGGTCACGCACAAGTTATTTCAATGTTAAATCAATTTTTTCAAATATTTTCAGCAATTCTTCTATATTGAGACCTTAAAATAGCGCAAAAATCATTATTTCGTGAATAACAATTTTAATGATAAAACTCTGAAACAGGTCGATTTTTTTTCAAGATGGACATCTTAATATGCTGGGTATTGATTCCAAACTTCAACTTGTCAGGCAGGATAGCAACCCCTCAAAAATTTCAAATAGGACATGAGGTCGATTCATACATATTATAGAAGCCTTTACAAATCTCTACATTCTTACATTCAAAAGTTTAAAATCTGTTGCTTGATTTCAGAGATACAGGGTGTTGAGTTTTACATGGGAGTTACCTTCTTGGACGTCATTATTAATCAATAACTCTCATCATAACAATTGAATCGTAAAACAAAAAAAAAACCGGGTGATTTCTTTTTCAAATAGGGATCTCTGGTAACTTTAGTATTTCCCTTCATCCCAACCCCTGAGCAGGGGATAGCAACCCTTTAAAATTTTCAAATGTAAAGAGCAGTCGTGTAATATATCATTTAAAAGGTCTTCCAACTCCCAGCTCATCATTGTAAAAATTTTCAAAATCAGACGATTTGCTTGGAAGATATGGGGCATTGATTCAAAAATTGAAAAAAAAATATTTTCATTTCATTTTTATATCCAAAAACATCGTCCGGTTTTAAAAATTTCTACAGTGATGAACCGATCTTTTCAACGGTATATCATACGACCCCTCTTCAGATTTGAAAATTTTAAAGGGGTTAGCTTTATGGGTAGGTTTGAAAGCAAATAGTGACGTTGCCAGGGATCCTTATTTGAAATAAAAATTGACCTGTCTCTTTATTTTACGATCCAATTGGTATGTTGAGAGTTATTAGCCAATATTGGCGGCTAAAAAGGAAACTTCCTTGTGAAATTCAACACCCTGTATCTCTGAAACCAATCGGCCGATTTTGGTATTCCTAACATGGAAATGTAGAACATGAAAATGCTTTCATAAAATGAGTTGAAGCTCGGAAACAATATTTGGCATGAAAAAATGTCCCAGTTGGAATAAAAATCGAAATGTTTCAGGATTTTATCATTAAAATTGTTATTTCAAAAATGACTTTATACGGTCTCACTGTATATGTGACCTTGAAATGACCTTGAACCTGATGTGATAGAGATCAAACGACCCCAGGAATGAAATCAGCGACCCAAAAACCCTAACATACCCCTTTGGGGTACTGTGATACTTTTTAGATCAAATGTTGACCTGTGTTATTATTGAATTTGTTTGTAATTTTCCATATGAATAATGTTCGTTTCTTATCCCAATAAAAAGGATGTTATAAGTGACTAATTACATTGGCCACTCAATTTATATTGTGTTGGTGTTTGTGCTCGTGAAATGAAGGCAGTTTGGCTTTGCAATTCACACGTATAGCATCGCATATTTTGAAGCCCGTGTTTTATTTCAATTCCTTTCAAATATTTACTAGTTAGTTATAGTTCAGGTGTTGGGTAGTGAATCTGTGTGCCGTTATACGTTATCGTGGGTTGACGGTTAATTCTGTTTGTTTATTTATATATGTATTTTGGTATGTCTGATAGTATCAGAAACAGACGTTGGTGTACACCAGAGAAGCGCGACAGTAGGTCTCCGCGAAGAAGGTCGCGAACGTCATCAGAAAAAAGAAAACAATGGAAGATATGCTCGACACAGCAGCAGCTGGGCGAACTCCCAGCAGGGCGCCAATCTATAGCAAAAAAATGGAACCAAGGCCCAAACGCATGCGTGAAGATCATACAGACCGAATTACACGTTTAGAAAAAAATAGTCGAAACTCTATTACTACAAACGACATCAAGAGAACGCCACAAACTACAACTAGAGGCAGATTGCATTCCGGAATTTGACCCATAAAAAGAAAATCTTTCGGTGCAAGTATGGCTAAATAAAATTGATCAGTTGGGGGAAACAAATGGATGGGACGAGGTAACTACAATTTACTATATAAAATCGCGATTATAAATAATGGCTATGACATGGTACCATAATCTACAAGATTACCACTATTCCTGGCCAGAGTGGAAAGATTTATTACTGAAGACGTTTCCAGCTAGCATAGATTCTGCCACTGCCTTACAGAAAATGCTGAGTTGTAAGAAACAACATAATGAGTCCATGGCTACCTATTTTTTCGAAAAGATGGAACTCATTAGACTATGCTGTGTAACTGGATCAAGAGCAGTATCATGTGTTGTAGATGAAATCACTGATTATTCCGTTGAACTCAGCGCCAAAGCAGGTCGTTACAGTACGCCTGAAGGTTGTAGCGTTCCGTTTAAGCAACTAAACACACTTACGTGAAATGTTTAGTTTTATGCTGGAGAATTGGCACCATTTTAGTTTGCTTGACGTTTAATGATGAAATTCCCTAGATCTGAAGGGAGTTTGACAGATTGAGAGAT